>JASVEL010005949.1:0-115733 GCA_032618575.1 Nicotiana noctiflora | reverse complement strand
TTCTCACAAAAACAAATTCGGAATCTAAACCCACATATTTAAGCTTGTTAAAAATCTAATTTTTACCACCCAAATGAATTTAATTTGTTGAACTAATATTTGAATTATAGTTATTGATTCAAAAATTAACTTAAAAGCTTGAGCAATTTTTTTTAAAAATCAAATACGTAATGAGAAAATCTCACTTTATAACTATTAAATTCAAATTATTTACCTTTAAATACCCATACCTAAACTATTTATTTTCTCTACCTATGCAATTAATACTATTTACCCGCCCAAATAGTTTTCTTATTTAATGTATGTAAAAACTCCTAAAATTTAAAATTTTGAATGCAAACAAAGAATTTGCTATTTTTTCTCTCCTGACATTAAGAACGCAATTTTTCTTTTTTTAAATTTTTTGTCAATTTCTTTTTTCGTTAGAGAGTGTTAATAATAAATTTAACGAAATCATGTTATAATAATTTTGCAAGTTAAAAGTGTATACAATTAAAGTAATAAATATGTATTCCATGTTGGATATAATGAAGTTATGGATAATATTTCAAATATTTAATATTACATTTAATTTTTAAATTTTGAATGTACTAATATCTTGAACTTTAAGTTCTACTATAAACAATTGAACTTCTATGGTGATAGAGTAAACAAATCTTTACATTAATTAAAAGAAAAAATAACTATACATAAGTATTTGTGCATAAGAAGCCATATAAATAATTCGAAAAATAGGCAAGTAACATGCTACTAATGTATATTTAAAGTTAGGAAAATCAAAATATACCTCAACTCGGATAATATACTGATTAAACATTGAACGTGTATTTTCTGACGTATAAATATTGTAGAAGCCATGATGCACCAAATAAAGGTGTTCAATATGTGTTATATAACTCTAAACGTAATATTTTACCTAAATATATATTGTAATTTTTCGACGAAAGGTGGTCAATTGACCACCCATATGATCATGTGGCTTCGCCACTGATCCAACCTCATATATTGTCTATATTTTGTAAACCTTGCAGTATAGTCAATATAGAGCATTGATTGACGGACTGGTAATGCTTTAATAGTTTGTTAATCAATTATTTGTACAATATTATGTGAAATTGAAGTCACATTGACCACTCTTTTTCCTTAGCAACCAGCGCACAAAAAGATGGCCCTTTCCGCTATGCTATTGTAGTCCCACATTAAATAAGTGCTAATTAAAGGATCTAAGATATGAATTTCAATACCACGGACTTTGAAGCTTGAAACTCATAACTTGGTTTGTTTGAGTTTTTAATTATTTTGATCTGATCATACATGAGTTAGTTTGGAAAGTTGATTGGAGGTTGTAGCTAAAGTTTCAGTCAATTTGGTGGAGATTTTGTAGTAAATCTTAGAAATTTGGGTTGAAATATAGTTGAACGAGAGAAGAAGACGAATTCGTATTGTATACCCAAATAATATACAAATATACCATTTTAGTATACAATTCATTCCAACTATATAACCTATTAGTATAGCTATATACTACATTGGTATCATAGGCTAGTTGAATTATTTTTTGATTGTATTAGCTCTATTTAGTGGTACAATATTTGATTTTCTTTTAATAATAGTAATATAGTACAATATCTTGAGATACCTTATTATATTAATATGTGGTACACAAGTTTTTTATTTTTTCTCTTTATGCATGTATGTTATTTCATAGTATTATAGTCATATAGTTTCCGGAAATTAACTAGGAAAATTGTATACCATGTTGGTATAGTTATATACCATATTGGTATTATATGGTAGTTTGAATATTATTTTGGTTGTTTTAGCTGCATTTTAAGTTAATTCTATTATGAAATTATTTATATCAACATGAGTTGCAATAATGCTGGAATTTTTGTGTGCTGCTGGATAAATTGTGTGTATTCATAGTTTTTATAGTTATAGACAATTGTTGGAACGACCCCATACAACTATATACCTTCTTAGTATACAAAATGAGCAAGTTATTTTGCGAATATTTAGCTTGCAATACGAGCATATAATTTTCTCATACTTTTATTCCGCCCTTTAATGTTTTGGTAGAGTAGTATAGTGTCAGATAGTTGTAGAAATCATATGCTCAGTTGATATACATATATACCATATTGGTATCACATGGTACTAGAAATCTTTTTTGCTATTTATACCTTTGTTGTATTTTTAATATTTTATTATCATTTTTATTCTAACTAGTATATATGGAAATTTTGTTGCCGTAAATTATGTTTTCTTGCTCTATATCTAGTTGTATTACTGCTAATGGTAGAGTGTGTATTGATATTTATAGGGAATGATATCAAGGTTTGCATGGCAATCGCGTGTTGATTCTTAGGATGCCATTATGTAATTTATGGTGCTCAACAACGGTCAATGTGATATTCAGTGTATTAAATCAATTGACAACTGATATTATTTCAGTTTATAATTGAATTTAAAAATTGAGAAAAAGGTATATTGTACTAGCTATATTAAAAAAAGATGAACAAATATTTACTATATCAATTATCTTTCTTATTGTATAAAAATAATAAAAATAGTGAAAATGTTAAATGAAATTATATTATGAATAGAAAAAGAATATAAAAAAATAAGAAGTTCAATAAAAGGAGAAAATAAAAAAATAAAAAGAAAACGAGAAAAAAGAAAAGCAGAAAAGAAAAAAATAGAGAAAAAGAAGCATAGAAATAAAAAAGAATTAGAGAATAAAGAAAAATTCCCACAAAAACTACTATGGGTAGGAAATGTAATTAGTTTATGAGTAAAAAATAAATAAGTTAACAAGGGTAAATAGTTTTATTTTTGTGGGTAGCTGTGTCAAAACTCCAATAGTAATTTTAAGAACCTATTGGAATGGAATGCTGAATTTTAGTCTATTATTTTTAAATTAGTTAATTATAAATTAAAATATAGACTATAAAATATCACGTGAAAATGACCCGACTTTTCTTTTGTGTTAAAATGGGTATATGTGAAAATGACCCGACTTTTCTTTTGTGTTTCCTGTTACGTTGCTCTGCATAAGGCCCTTAAAAAACTTTGGGATATTGAAATTAATCTCGAATTGGTGCAAAAGAATATTCTATGAAAGTCATATGATTATGATGATCTAAACTCAATTTCCGCAAACCCGAAACAGCCTTGTTCTATACAATTCTTAAGCACCGCACCCACTTCTCAAAGAAGGAAGGAGCAGAAGAATCCCAAGACTCGACTTGAGAGGATCCTTCGTCGTTGCTTCCACTTTCTCTCTATACCCAAATCCATAATAAAGCTACAAATCTTAAATCAATTTAGATAGAGGGAAAATGGATAAGGTGACGGGTACAACAGTAGGTACGTCTGCAACAACGACGACGGGGTCTTCTGGGTCATCTTCAATTTTCACTAACTATCCCCTTATGTCTGCTCTCATTGCTTTCGCTCTCGCCCAATCCATTAAGCTCTTCACTTCATGGTACCCCGCCCCTTTCTTATTATTGATTCATCCCTAATGTATGTTTGTATGTTTTATTTTATTCAAGAACCATGTTGGTTTTGTATTGTTTGGCAAGATGTTTGATATCATTTGGTCTCTAAACTTGGGCATTGTTAACTCTGATTCAGATCGTTAGTTTAGTAGTATATTAAATGCTTTAGGACCTTATCCTGCATCCTGATGCGGATCTTGCCGTGCACACATGGTTCAATCCAACCTGCTTTCGGGTTGGATCATATATATAAATGTGAAAAAAATATTAAGAATGTTTATAAATAATAGATCACACCTGCTTCAGGAAAAGTGTCTCTAAAATGGATATCTCTGTTGTAGTAATGGGACAGTTGCAGTAAGGAAGAGTGTTAGGGACTTGACAAAGGTGATCGGTACAAAACGCCCAAGCCGGAGAGTAGAATCTATGTCTGGTTTCACCTTTGTCACATTTCTTCTTAACTGTCACATGTGTCCTTTTAATTTTCATTGGCATTTCAAAGGTATATCAACATTTATTGCTTTACTATTCTCTGCTTATATTACAAGTGGATTACATGATTTAGACAGGCATTTTGAATGTGGTAATGAAAAAGGATTACTTACAGGTACAAGGAAAGACGATGGGATCTTAAGCAACTCGTTGGATCTGGTGGAATGCCATCATCCCATTCAGCAACTGTAACTGCTCTAGCTGTGGCTATTGGTTTGCAGGAGGGCTTCGGGGAAGCGCTCTTTGCTTGTGCATTGGTTTTAGCGTGTGTGGTATAATCTCTCTCTCTCTCTCATTATTAGACTTCCACCACTTCTACATATAACATTTACTGCATTCTAGAAAGAAACAGTTCTCAGCTTGTACACGCCCCATCACTGGAACTCAAATGTAAATATTTGGTGCCTGTAAGATTTTATACATGCCTCATGACAGAACTCATAATATCATCTCGGGTTGCTAGTGATATTGTACTAGTGTATACAATAGAGGGATCTTTCATGGAATTAGTTATATAGGATTATGGTGTGCAGTCTGTTTAAACATTCTTCCTGAATAAGGGATTTTTACCTGTGCTAGTCATCTAAGTTGCTCCGACACGGTAGTTTAGGTGCCGCACCCGTGTCGACACGAGACTAGTATAGGTGTAGGTATGGAATCTGTACTGGATCTGGTCAAACAATTTTGGATACTTTGACTACGACGGATGAAAAAATTTGAGATGAGATACAATTTGGTTTCCAAAATTAAAACCAAAACTAGGGTGAATCTGAAGAAAATAGTATACATTATCTAGAAAATCAATCTTTTACGTATCTACAATTTGAGAATAAAAAGAAAACCCACGCTTTACAAGCTATACGTAAATATTCCACAAAATTTCTCATAGTTTACAGATATTCTAAAAAATTCATAATTTAGAGATATTTTTATTTTTTTGAATTATTTTTAGCCGTATCCCTGCACCCATATCCGTACTAGGATCCGTATCCCCGAATCTTAGAATTTACATCTCAAAGGATCCGATCTCTAGATCCACACCTGTGTCGGACACCCGCATCCGTGTCCGAGCAACTTAGCTAGTCATACTAATTGTATCTAACCCTATAAATAGCAAACAATTTTTAAGATTAACGATGGAATCCTACTCTTCGTTGTGCAATAAAGCAAGGTTAAATGTTGTAAATCTCTGACTTTGTAGCAGTAAAATACCTAGGTTATGAATAAATCTGAATCTCTCATGTTATACAAGGAAATAAAGGCAGAAAGGGGAACACCATGCAATTGTCTCAATCTGCAAGAAGTTTATCTACTCTCACTAGTAGTACCTAGAACAAAGCCTGAGCCCTGAAGCAAGGTGTGAAGAACTAAGGCATGCATCATAGCTAAAGTTTGGCACCCAAATATTTAAAAAAATGATCAATTTTTGAGGACCATGAGCTATATTGTGAAAAGGTGGGAATAAAAAGTAATCTAATGGTCAAACCAATAGATTAATTGTTAGGAAAATGTTTATTGATAAAAATATTGATTATAAGGAGTAGGAAATTAGAAATTAGTGTAAGACACCTAGTATCTAAATCAAATTTAAAAACTTAATTGCATCTTTGGATCTGAAACTCAAACACATAGATGACTTTTTGACACGATTGATGTGGTTTTACTTCATAAAACTTGCAATTGCTTCACTTCCTATTCCGATATATTCATAGATTTTTAAATATTGTTTTTCTCTCTTATTAAACAAGTAAATAATATATATACATACTTTACTAGTTTGGGACTGAGGCGTAGTAGTTGTTGCTGTGTACATACTTCACTAGAGCACATGTTTCAATTGCGCTTTGTGCTTAAAGTTCTGAAAGTTAGGTTAGAATCAAATACAAGATTGCAGAATCTTTGATATTACGACATTGCATATTAATATGCGTGGTAACACGTTAACCATTTAGCATAAAATAAATTTCAATGAATAACAGAGTTATTCTCATGTTTTCAAGAGAAAGAATAAAGCTCCATGAAAAGTAAAAGTAGAAACATCAACAATAAATTTCCTCTATCCTAGATCTAAAACCTTGTTAAGCTTCTGGTATCATTGTTGACTTATTGAATTGGAGGTGAAATGTTCAAAAACATTGAAGCATTTAATTTTGGTGAAAAGAGAACAAAAACTCCTTCGATTGGAGTAGGGGTTGTGCTAGACTTGTACACCGGTGAGAGGTACACTGGGAAATGTGTGGTATATCTAAAATACCACCTTTCAGATTGATCATTGGGGATGTCTACTCTGGAATTAAGAGATAGAGAAAGGGAGAGAGTGACTCAAGTTCAATATGTACTCAACAAGATCCCATCAAAGTTGACTTAAGACCATTAAGTCTTGAAGTTACTTTTTGCATGTTGACTAACTAGGATGTGGATTATGGCTTAAAATTGGGCTAAGTCTTACCAGCTATCTATGAAGGATATAGCAATGGTCCTCGTTGTTGATGTCACTGCTTGCCATCAGATTTACCTTCTCTGTTAAAATGATCCTAAAATAAAATTGAATGCAGGCTTGACTACCGGTAAATGGAAGGGTCCTATTGTTCCCATGTGCTCTTTTGGTTTGGGCGGCATGTGACACTTAGAGTTGGTCAAGATTTCTATGAAATTCACCGGTCTATATTTTTTCCAAAGTAGAGTTTATCTTACTTTCTTGCTCAGCTTTATTTGTTGGGAAGGTGGGATAGATACAATACTTATCTTTGGTTGTTTGATGCAAGAATAACCACCAGAAGGTTTATTAACATTAGATCAAATTGGTTCCTCATAGTAAGTCAAGATTCTTCTTATGTATTTTCCAAGGGTAAATTTAGAGGCTGGTATTTCTGTCCTGTCTTCTGGCCAAAGATGTCCTTTTTCATGATGATCTAATACTATAGCCTAATGAGGAAATTGAGCATTTGGTCTTCTGTTGTATTTTTGGTAACCAAGAGATCTCTAATTTCATAAATCTTGTGGCAGGTCATGTATGACGCCACGGGTGTAAGATTACATGCTGGACGTCAAGCAGAGGTGTGATTCTCCTGTTGATTTTGCTATGTGGATATCTGCTTTTGACATACAAGCATGCAGTCCTGTTTATCAACTTACATGCATGCTGCATTGCTTACATTTTGTCTATAGGAATTCTCAAGCAGGGACTTACAATCCTTTCAGTTCTTTTGGAATAGCACTTTACTCAATTGCTCAGATTTCTGTAAACATTACCAAAATTCAGCTGAAACTGTCTGTTCCTTTTCTTTTCAGGTTCTGAATCAAATTTTATATGAACTTCCTTCTGAACATCCTCTTGCAGATAGCAGACCATTACGAGAACTCCTTGGTCACACTCCTCCTCAGGTTTCCTTATTTAACTTGAAAAAATTCTTGCAATTTGGCTTTAATGCTTATCCAATAAAAGCTATCTGAAATTTAACTCCCTACCCCACCCCATTTTGTCATGTTCACAAATTTCCTTTTTAGTCTTGTCTCATTGTTTTGTATCCCTTGTGTTTTTCTGTCTTCTCTTCATTTTCATTATCTCTGGGAATATCAGTTTCACCTTAAAAATATAATGAATTTAATTACTGGTGAATACTTGATAATACCATCTTGTGCTAGCTTCCGAATTGGATTTGATCGTTTTCTTTTTTGAGGGGTGGAGGAGTAGGGTGCATATGAATGATAATGATGTACACATGTGTGTGTGTATGCACTCTGTCCTTGTGAAAAATCTTCTCAGCTCGGAACCCTTCATGGTAAATTGACTACAGATAGCACCTCTTTTCAGTGTCTTTCCAACAGTAGATCAAGTTTTACTATGACCTCTCTTCTTACACGATATCATAAAGAAAAAGTTATCTATATCTATACTATATTAAAAGCACGAAGCCCCTTAGGGGAATATCGTTTGCCTTTTTTACCCGTGAAATAGTCATTTTATTATATATCCTAATATTTAGGGGTTTGAAATCAATTAAAAAATTTCTTAATAAAATCTTTTCATATTTCAACTATATAGAAACCCTAATATTTAGAAATTTAATTCAACTAGAACTCTTATATCATTAAAATTTCTGGTCCTAAATAATGGGCTATGCACATTAGTCTAGAACTCTTTACCAACACGTAAAATGTACCATATTTGAGTACTCTTATTATTCATTGGGAAATAATAGGACTTATATTGCAAGATGCAAAACTTCGACAAAATAAAGGACTTGGTAGATAGAAATTTGTAGCAACTATTATAAGACACAAAGAAACCAAAGAATTGTACTCATGAAATACCTTCAGCTTGCAGATATAAAGTTTGTGTATGTATTTTTATCTTTTCTTCCTAATTTTTCAGTTCTTTATCTTTTTCGTTACGTCTTCAATTCTTTTTCCAGTAATAGATTACTAAAATAATGGTAAAAAAACTTATGGATCATCAATAACTCTTATATTACCGAGAATTTATTCCTTGTCAAAGATTTATATAACATTAAAAGCACAAAATTCTTTAATGAAATGTCCTTTACTTTTTTAAAACTTTAAGAAATAATTTTACACTAGATAAAATTATAATTCAATTATTTTTCTAATATTAAAGACCTTAAAATGAAATAAAATTTGAGTTATTATATCTTTTCCTATGTGAATTATGTAAGAAGTCAATACAAGTCATAATATTTAGGATCACTAACTCCACCTTGTTGCCACTTCGACATACGGCGTTTAGGAATAAGAGATTGAAGATTGGAGGAATATAAACTACAACTAAGATTTCACATGCTCGGGATAAACATCACACTGGTAATATGGGTGGACTAACAAGGAGATAAAAACCAGCAACATTGGTTTTCATACTTGGCCTTTATTTGTTTTCCTTTGGAATGAGTTAAAAATTCTTCAAGAACAATTATACGTTGATATGTAACTTTAATATATGCAATTTGTTTATTGTTTTCTATGTTAGATTAGCAAGTATTCAAATGTTAAACTTATTATACCTATTTTTCGATAATTCAAAATAAATTACTAACAACGATTACTTACACATTCAAACTTCATTCTATACTATGAAGAAGCACACGAGAATCAAGAATCAAATACTCCCTCTATTCCAATTTATGTGAACCTATTTCCTTTTTGGTCTGTTCCAAAAAGAATGACTCCTTTTATAAATTTGGTAACAATTTAGCTTAAACTTACAATTCTACCTTTAATGAGAAGCTTTTATAACCACACAAATACTCTAGGCCCCTTTTTGACTTATTTAGAACCACACATTCCAAAAGTATTCATTTTTTCTTAAACTCCGTACCCAGTCAAACGGGTTCACATAAATTGGAACGGAGGGAATACCTAATTTTAGATTTTATGAAAAATTAGAATTTAATGAGATAGACTTAAAAACCTGATTTGTTTGTTGTGGAAGGCTTCTTATTAAAATTATAATTTATATCATGAATTGATTATAGACACACAAGAAAACTAAAACACAACATTCGTAAAAATTGCTTGAAAGAATAAGTTCTAAATCTGGTTTTAACATAGGATAATATTAACATATTACTTTCAGAATTCATCAACTGCAAGTAATTCATTATAATCATAGACCCTTGCTTCCATAAAAAGACAACATCCGGATGAATCTCGCTATATGTAGAATTCGGAAGCATAGTTATTTTGTTGGACCAAAAAAGAAAGCTCTCTCCAAAATGAAGAAAGAGTAAGAAATAATCAAAGCATAGCAGCTAGATTCTACTTTCATGATAGTGATTCTTTTCTAATTTGTTAGAAATAATTCGTATAGTATTTCCTATTCGTTAAAGAACTAGAACAAGTTGCATTTACTCACAAGAAGAAATAAAGATGTGTTGTCAATTAACTGGCCTGCTGTGTCTTCTAAAATTAACTTAAGAATGCATATGCATATATAGCTTTTCAAGATTTTTTTTTGAAAAAACTCTTAAATCTTCAAAAGTTATATGTTCTAGCTAGAACTATAAAGGAAGCATGATAGTTTGTAAAGTTTAAGTAATAAAATTATTAAACTGAAACAAATCTTAAGTTGAATATACTAACTTGAGATAACTGAGGACCTTTTGTGGGGTGAAGTTTCTTTCTTTATTGAGTTAGTTAAATTGGATCAACATCCATCATTTTCAGGAGCTTAAATTTTCTTTTTAAATTTTATTTCTCGGTCAAACACAAATTTTCGTATAATATTTATGTAATTTTAAAAAAAATTGGATTTGTTGAGGAGGGTTTACGCGCAACGCGCGTATCCTTGGACGAGTATGTATAAAAGATGTATGAAATAATGCTAATGGAAAATCTCAGAATTCACCAACCTAATGTTTCCTATCCTGCATAGGATGCAACTCCAAGAGTGACCTTGTTCACAATGTTGTATTAGAGTACATCTATGATTTATGTTCCCTACATATCACATTATAGATTCTAACGAGTTCAAAGAGTGAACTCTACACAGCTTTAATCTGGATACCTTTCCATTGCAGGTTGTTGCGGGTGGATTGTTGGGATTGACGACTGCAACGGCTATTCATTTTATCACCGGCTGGGGATATCGAGCATGACGTTAAATTAGCTGTGCTGGTTATAGTTACAGTCCCTGAAATACTTGACAATGTTGATCAGGCCAAAATTGCAGATATGTCATTTCACCTTTGAATTGCCTTAGTTGGTATTACCTGTTTTGCACATTTAAGTATTTCAGATACGTCGTTGTCTCCTGACTCCTAACAGTTTTCAGAAGAACGGCAAACATTCATATAGGAGTTTCACTTTACACGCTGTAAATAAATATTGATAATTGAATTGTAGCTACAAAGAACATTAACCTGTAACTTGCCATTCATTCTTTTCAGGAATTACTTATAGAGTGATTGTCGTATATGCTTGTTCTCTGCTAAAACTGATTAACTAAAGAGTAACACATACTATAATTATCCAACTTACAGCTTCTTCCATTTGTCCAATTAATTTGGTAAACAACTTTGTTCCAAGTTCCTAAATATGGATAAGCAGCTGTGTGCTATTCATTTTTTCTGATTATAAATGGTGCAGGTGCTATTACAATTTTTTTAAAGCAGAGCAGTAATAATTCCAAGTAGAAGTGAGTTCGGAATTTAGAGTCAGTGGGTTCACAATGAGTAATTTTGTTATATATGTGCATTAAATCTTTTTGTATAGGTTGGATAAATGTACGACTCCTTAAACTTACCTGAATTTTTCATTAAAATACTTGAAATAACCTGAACCCAAGCTCAATTGTGCCTATTAGGCCCTTCACCAACATTTGGTGAAAATAATAAGATCGTACACACCAAATATGTAAAAATAGCACGGTCTAGTCACCTTACAGTCTGGTCATTCAAAAATAGCCAGCGTTTAGCAAGTCAATGAAAAATAGCCATTATTTTGCTGCAACAGAGACCGGTCCAGCATAATATATTGGAGGTCAATGCACGTGTATATGAACTCCAGCATATTATGCTGGAACTCCAACACACGGAAAGTTCCAGCATAATATACTGGAGATTCGAGCACTTGTGTATGAACTTTCAGCATATTATACTGGACCGGTATAATTTGCTGGAACTCCATCATATTATACTGAAGTTCCAGCATACTTATGCTGGAACTCTAGCATAATATACTGGCGTATTTTTCGGATTTTGAACAATATTTTAAATTTCTCCCACCAAATACATGTCAAAGAGATGAATAAAGTCACGAAACTTGGGCTTTTGACCTTAAAAGTAATAAGTAAAGTTTTTCTTTTTCTTTTTTCCTTTGGTCTTCTTCTCGGATTTTCTGACATAAGCGTCACGATCAGAAACTAGATTCAATTCTAATGTTTCACCAAATCTAAGCTCATACCTGTCAGCATGTGAAAAAGATCCAGAAGTTCAATGGTTTGATTCAGGTCTTCAGCCTGAATAACTTCATTAGCTCCCAATTCCTTAACTGTTAACATGGACTATAGGTTCCTTTGTTTCTCTTTACATGAGGTTACTTTATGCTGCTTAGATAAATCAGGAAGTTGTCAATTTCATTCTTGAAATTGAATGCAAAAAAGACATGGAAAAACCCTGCTATATTTGATCTTGTTAAGGATTATCTTTACAGTAGTGGTCACATTATGAAATGTTTTTCATTTGATGATTGTCTCGAACATACACGTCATAGCCGGTCATTAATTCTTGTGCATTGAAAGAGTGTGAGAATGAGAGCAGTGAAAAATGAAGGTGATTCAAAGCTTCTGTTTTTGAGAGGGGAATGGGCGAGGGTGGTTGATGTCCATGGATGTGTGTTATGAATTAGAAGGTTTATGTGGATGTGGAGTAGGGATGGCAATTGGGCGAGGCGGATTTTGGGGGTAAGCTGTGCGGTGCGGGTTTGAGTGTATGCAGGTGCAGAGCGATGCAGATTTGAGTGTATGCAGGTGCGGAGCGGTGCAGGTTGAGATATTTTCTTTTTAAATTTATGCAGGTGCGGGGCGGTTGTGGGTTTATAACTTGATATCATGAACTGACTGTTGTTGCGTATCATTGCGGACTCGTCCTGATAATACCATTCACTTTGCTGTTCTATCTGCATTCCTTTTCTAGTTTATAAATAAAAGAATTTCTTTTTTGAGCTTAAAAAAATTTAACTATAAATAAGGTCTCTGTTATCTATGCATATACTAACAGAAGTAGTGAAATCAAAACTTGAGTAGGCTATCGTGCGATCATGTTAGTTTTCTAAAAAAGATGGATAGAGCCGAAGAATATGCCTAGTGGTTATGAGTCAAGAGACACTATTAACCATCTAGAAATAAAAGTTTGAAATAGTGTACTATCAAAAGAATTTGAGAAGGTGACAATAGGGGTGGGCATCGGTCAGTTCGGTTCGATTTTGGAAATTATCGGGTTTGCCTAACGGCTATCGGTTTACAAATATCATAACCCGATAACCAAACCGATAAGTTATTAGTTATCGGTTATCAGCTTATCGGTTATTGATCCTTATCGGTTCGGTTATCGGTTTACCTGATAAGATAAAACTAAAATTAAAAGTGCTCAATTACTCAAACTGGATATCAAAAAATTGCTACTCCTCTAACCATAAATTTCACATGAGTAGAGAAGACACCAAAAATGGCGGTTAGCAAACAGAAAACATAAATCAGAAGCAAACAAAGGCAAAAATTAGAAGCAAACAGAGGCAGAAATCTTGAGCAAACAGAACAATTAACAAGAAGCAAACAAAAAATCTTGAGCCAAAACTTACACGATGCGATTGACGAGTGATGGAGTGAGTCGACGTGACTGGCGGAGAACTGGTGAGGCTCAGGCACTGGCGTGGTGTCCGGCGGAGAACTGGTGGTGAGCTTGAGAGTTGAGGCTCAGGCGTCTGACGTTACACGATGCGATTAACTGTTTGGAGTTGGGGGTTGCGGCAGAAATACAATGAGAGAGACAAAGACTAAGTGAACTGTAGAGTGAAAGGAATTAGTAAAATAAAACCCTAGTATATACTTAAGGGTAGATTAGTAAATTACTTCATTCTTATTGGGTTATCGATTTTTACCCATTAACAAAAATGCAAACCGAGACCGAACCGATAACCCAATAAATTTTTTTTTTACCCCGTTACCGAACCGTTAACCCAATAACACAATACCGATAACCCAATAAAGAATTAACGGTCCGGGTTATCGATTTTACCCGATATATGCCCACCCCTAGGTGACAAGAAGAATTGATTTGTAAATACAACCTTGGCCAATAAAAACGACAAGAAGGGATTAAGAATATCTGGTAAAAGAATATCATTTAGATTGAAATTTTGAAATATTCTTCCATCTAAATTCAAATGAGGTCTTTTCCGGCGATGAAAACACAAAGTGAAAATCTAAAGTATTAAACTTCTTGAGCAATGTAAGTAATAAGCTCTCCATTTTTAAAAATTATGAACCTCTTTGCTTACAAAATAAAATATTTCTTCGCTATATTTCTTTGAGCTCTTAGGAAACAGATTTTTATGTAAGTAAGACCCTATCTTCTTCCTGTTACGACCCAAAATTAATCATGTCGTGATGGCGCCTATCCTGGTACTAGGCAAGCCGACACATTACCAAAACAAATTGATAATTTTCATTCCAAAGGTAGTTCGAAATCAATTTAATATAAAATCTTCATAAAAGAGTTCAAATCAAAATAAAGTGCGGAAAAGAAAGCCTGCTTGCTGCTTGCTGTCCACTTCGCGAGCCTTCACTGCCCCGTTCATCGGCGTGTCACTAGTCATGAGCATCTACTACAACCGTCTGACAATATCGAGACTTACATAGTCTGGAAATAACTGAATACAACTAAGGCAATATAAAAAGGGAGGAAAGTAGGGCTGCGATCGCCAAACAGTTACTTTGCTAACTCTAATGGATCTGCAATTGAACAAGTCGCTACCGTGTCTAAAAATGCCTGGAGCTGCACAGAAGGTGCAGGGAGTCATGAGTACGCCAAGTAACAACAATAAATAAAGGCTGAGAAGTAGTGACGAACAATAATACAAGTAAAGTTCATAAAACTCAAGTAAAATACAACATGCTTTTAAAATCATAGTTTGAATCAAATCAGTTCGTTTAAATCCAGTTCCAGTAAAATCATTTGAAAATATCTTTCAACGGTTTCGAACAAAGGTTCATTGCAAAAATGAGCAAAATGATGAAATTATAAATATCCCTTCAGACAAACATCACTCATATATAGCCCCTTGGGGAAACATCACTCGTATACGGCCCATCGGGCAAACATCACTCATATACAACCCCTCGGTCAAACCTCACTATCATTCAGATACAAACCCTCGGGCAAACCTCACCATCACTCATGCCTCCCAATCACTTAGCACTCGGCACTCGCACTTAGTAGGTACCTGCGCTCACTGGGGGTGTGCAGATTCCGAAGGGGCTCCTTCAGCCCAAATGCTATAACAAGCCAATCATGGCATAAATCAATCAGACCCTCGGCATCACTCGGTCACGAATCAGTAAAACATGCTGCGACATGCAACCCAATCCCATATATATCCTCACAAATCAGACCCTCAGCCTCACTCAATCACAAATCAGTAAAACATGTTGCGGCGTGTAGACCGATCCCATAAATATCTTCACAAATTAGTCATTGGCCTCATTCAGTCATAAATCAGTAAAGGCATTCATCCCAAACAACATTTATATGATGTATCAAAACGGAGTAATAAAGATTGAGTTATGTCATAAATAAGCGTAAACATGACTGAGTATAGATTTCTAATCGAAAGCAATGAGAGAATAGCAATGAAAGACCTCTAAGGGTCCAAACAACACTGCATAATGCCTAAACATGGCATCATGCCTGATTTACAGAAATTCTTTCTAAAACAAGTAAGATATCCTTCTTCTTGTGGAGATTGTGGAAGAAGAAAATAGCCACTGATGACATATGAAGGAGGCAAGGGCAAATGGTGATGTCTAGGTCTTGGTGTTGTCAGCGGCCCCAAGAGGAATTTATTGAGTACATATTTATCACAAGTCCTACTGCCTCTAAAGTATGGAACTTATTCATGGGGGCTACTGGAACTACTATGCCATTGATTCAATTGAATCGGGTTATAAGACATTGGTGGTATGCTCAATGGTGTCCAAATCTAAAGCCATTGTTTCAAAATGTACTGGCTATCATCACTTGGGAACTTTGGAAGAGAAGAAATGCAGGTAAACATGAGGGTTTAGTGTCGACAAATATGGTGATTCATGAGATCAATATGACATTGCATCAACTGGAAAGAGTAAGGTATGCTTGTATGCCTAATATTCCATTGTTATGGCAAGGAATAATTCAATATTTTGAAGGATACAAACCTATCTTGATTACTACAAGAGTAACATGGAAGCTTCCTTTTCATGGTTGGTACAAATGCAATACTGATGGAGCCTCAAAGGAAATCCTAGTCCTAGCTCATTAGGCTTTTGTGTGAGGAATGATGAAGGTGATGTGGTGTATGCAAGGGCAGTAGACCTGGGAGTGACAACTAATGTGGTGGCTGAAGCTAATGTTATTCTTCAAGGATTGGAATACTATGTGGAGCATGATCTTCACCCTCTCATATTGGAGACTGACTCATTAGCGATGAAGAAAATGATAGAAGGGGAATGGGATCCTCCTTGGGTAATTGCAAATGATGTGAAGAAAATTAGAGAGATGAAGGGCAACTTTAATGCGATCTTTCAGCATGTGTTCAGAGAAGGCAACTGGTAGATTTTATAGCTATCATTGTTTTCTCTTTTGCAGGTACATCTGGGTTTCACACATTCACTAAACCGACTAGTTCAGAGAGGAAGTTGATTAATTTAGACAAGTCTCAAACTCCTAATATTAGGTTATAATAGCAAAAAGAAGAGCGCCAGACTTATGGCTTCACAAGATTGGAATCTGCTCATACCTGCTTGTGTCTTTTATGTCTCATTCTGGATGCTATTAAGGTACATTCCAGTGGTACTAGCATGTTCACATGCTCATTCTGGGGGTGCTTTGATAGTGTACACGACCAATGTGATAAGCATGTATTGGACGGTGCAATTTATTCTACTTCTGATATGTTCAAATATGAAGAAAAAGGTTGAATCTGGTATGTGGAATTTTTGGAAATTGTTGAATCATTTCTCAGTGGTATTAGCATGTCATCGTGCTCAATCTGAGGATGGTTTAGCAATGTTTAGAATTAGTTCTACATTAAAGGTTTGGGAAGAGAAGGATCTGAGCTTACAAGAACATAAAATCACCCTGCTCTAGTGTCGCCAGCTTAAAGCCAGCCCTGGCATGGCTTTTTCCTTGAAAAGCCTGATTAAAGCCAGCCACAGCCTGGCTTTTGCCTTACAAAGCCTGCCTAGCTAGCCCCAGCATGGATGTTGCCTTGCAAAGCCTACCTAAAGCCAGCCCCAACCGGAATTTTGCCTTGCAAAGCCTGCTTAAAGCCAGCCCCAGCCTGGCTTTTGCCTTGAAAAGCCTGCCTAAAGCCTGCCCCAGCCTGGCTTTTGCCTTACAAAGCTTGCCTAAAGCCATTTCTAGCCTGGCCTTTGCCTTGAAAAACCTGCCTAAAGCCAACCCCAGCCTGGCTTTTGCCTTGAAAAGCCTGCTTAAAGCCAGCCCCAACCTGGCTTTTGCCATGAAAAACTTGCCTAAAGTTATCCTCAAAACAGGTGTAGCCATTCCTTTTTACATAATAATATTGAGGATCGACCACATGATTTATACTTAGATAGACTCAGTACACTGCATATGGAGATCATATTGTATCAACACAAAAGATTGGGAGACTATGTTGGCATCAATTCTGTGGTGGAGATTTTTGGAATTCATTCTAGCCTATGGACTGGATACACTGGCACCTAGTGAGAGCTTGATAGGTGTTTCCTGGTGAGAGCTTGATGGCTTTTGCCTTGAAAAGCCTGCCTAAAGCTATCCTAAAGACAGGTGTAGCCATGCTTTTTTACATAATAATATTGAGGATCGAACACATGATTTATACTTGGATAGACTCAGTACACTACATATGGAGATCATATTGTAGCAACACTAATGATTAGCAGACTATGATGGCTTCAATTCTGTGGTGGAGATGTTTGGAATTCATTCTAGCCTATGTATTGGATACACTGGCGCCTCGTGAGAGCTTGATAGGTATTGCTTGGTATTTGCCACTGGCAATTGGATTCACATACACTAACAGGAAAAGGAAGCATTCAGCGGAAAATGTTGTAATAACTAGTTCATTAGACTTTAGCTTTCCTATCTTTTTAGTAGCTAGTAGCTTCATGCAACTTCTATTTTGGTTTTGACATCTTGTAAGCTTTGGACCCATTTTGGGATTTTATTTATATATTAGCCACTAGGCAGCCTGCCTAGTGGTATATTTGCTAAAAAAATCATGTAGTTTCAACAAAATGTTCAACATTACAGTAGACACAGGACGAACCAAGTCATTATCCTTAACGGTGCATGCCCACACGGTCTTCACCTAGCTTGTGCTTCACCTCAAGATAGTCACATTACACAAAATCCAAGGTTTCATACCCTCAGGACTAGATTTACAATCGTTACATACCTCAAACCGATCAAATCTCTACTCCGTGATGATTTTTCCCCTCCGCTTGGCCTCCAAATGCTCTGAATCTATTCACAACTAGTACAATACCATCAATACTTTCTAATGGAACGAATTCAACAAGAAAAACTATCAAATTAGACCAAGAAACTAAACTTGGTTCAAACCCGACCCACATCTCAAAATTCGACAAAAGTCACAAAATTAAGAAACCCATTCACTTACGAGTCCATACATACGAAATTTATCAAAATCTGACTCCATTTGGCCCCTCAAATCCTTATATCAAACTCTCCAATTTTCAAGCCCTAAATTCCCAAATTTCTAGCTCAAATTCCCAATTAGATGTTGAATAAAGCCATAGATTCATGAAATTTTGTGCCATTACTGGTTAGAACCACCTACCCAATGTTTCCCTTAAAATCCTTCAAAAAATGCGTTTCTCCCGAGTTCTTCAAACCCAAAATCAAAAATGGAGAACAAAACCTCGAGCTGGGATTTTTTGCCAAGAAAAACCGCACCTGTGGCCCCATTTCCGCATTTGCGGGATCGCTTCTACAAACACCTCTCCGCTTCTGTGGAATTTCATTAAAAAGTCTACTCCCGCTTCTGCTATTGCCTGACCGCATCTGCAGTCATCGCAGATGCGTCGACCAAGATGCACTTGCGATCCAGCTGCGCATCTGCGCCTTAAATCTGCTTCTTCGAACCTCGCACTTGCGGTTCCCACTTCGCAAGCGTTGTTGAAACAGAAGCAACAACTTCAATTGCATTTTCCAAATTCCAAACTCTTCGCTAACCATCCGAAATCATCCTGAGGCCTTCGGGCCCTCATCCAAACATACCATATCCTATAACATCATTCAAACTTAGTCCAGCCTTCGAATCACTCAAAACAACATTAAAACACCAAATTACCTTCGGATTCAGGCCTAAGACCTTCTAAACTTTCAAATTCCACAAACGACGCTGAATTATGTCAAATCACATCTGAATGACCTCAAATTTCACACACAAGTCAAAAATGACACCGCGAACCTATCCGACTTCCGGAATTCCATTCCGACCTCGATATAAAAAATTTCCACTGCTGACCAAAATTGCCAAATTTTCAACTTTCGCCAATTCATGCCAAATTCTACCACAGACTTCCAAATCACATTTTAGACGCGCTCCTAAGTCCAAACTCACCTAAGGGAGCTTACGGAACCATCAAAAATCAAATCCAAGGTCGAATACTAAAAAGTCAAAACTTGGTCACATCTTTCAAATTTAGAGCTTTTAGGTGAGACCATTCTCCCAAATCAATTCCGGATAACCTGAAAACCAAAATCGACGATTCACATAAGTCATAATATATCATACGTGCCTACTCATGCCCACAAACAACTGAGCGAAGTGCAATTGCTCAAATGACCGAACTGGTGGTTACATCCTCCCCACTTAAACATACGTCCATCCTCGAACGTGCCTAGAGTTACTCCAAAAGTGATAAATCATTGTATATTCACACTATACATAAACTCGGGGGTGATCCCACATCACCCTATCCCATATAGATCAGATCACACAACACGATTGGAATTTCTTAATCCAACCTAGTCCATAAATCTAAGAACTCAATTTCTAACATTCGAAACTTTCTATCATATCAGAAGCTCGCATCTACACACTGCATAAGTCTGAACAAGCTGTATCGAGCCATGGTTATAACCCAAGTTGAAGAATACGTCCGAATGACCTCAAATTTTACACACAAGTCAAAAATGACACCGCGAACCTATCCGACTTCCGGAATTCCATTCCGACCTCGATATAAAAAATTTCCACTGCTGACCAAAATTGCCAAATTTTCAACTTTCGCCAATTCATGCCTAATTCTACCACAGACTTCCAAATCACATTTTAGACGCGCTCCTAAGTCCAAACTCACCTAAGGGAGCTTACAGAACCATCAAAGTTCAAATCCGAGGTCGAATGCTAAAAAGTCAAAACTTGGTCACATCTTTCAAATTTAGAGCTTTTAGGTGAGACCATTCTCCCAAATCAATTCCGGATAACCTGAAAACCAAAACCGACGATTCACATAAGTCATAATATATCATACGTAGCTACTCATGCCCACAAACAACTGAGCGAAGTGCAATTGCTCAAATGACCGAACTGGTGGTTACATCCTCCCCACTTAAACATACGTTCATCCTTGAACGTGTCTAGAGTTACTCCAAAGCCATCAAATCGTTGTATAATCACACTATACACACAACCGGGGGTGATCCCACATCACCCTATCCCATATAGATCAGATCACACAACACGACTGGAATTTCTTAATCCAACCTAGTCCATATATCTTAGAACTCAATTTCTAACATTCGAAACTTTCTATCATATCAGAAGCTCGCATCTACACACTGCATAAGTCTCAACAAGCTGTATCGAGCCATGATTATAACCCAAGTTGAAGAATACGTCTGAATGACCTCAAATTTTATAAACGAGTCAAAAATGACACCGCGAACCTATCCGACTTCCGGAATTCCATTCCGACCTCGATATAGAAAATTTCCACTGCTGACCAAAATTGCCATATTTTCAACCTTCGCCAATTCATGCCTAATTCTACCACAGACTTCCAAATCACATTTTAGACGCGCTCCTTAGTCCAAACTCACCTAAGGGAGCTTACGGAACCATCAAAATTCAAATCCGAGGTCGAATACTAAAAAGTCAAAACTTGGTCACATCTTTCAAATTTAGAGCTTTTAGGTGAGACCATTCTCCTAAATCAATTCCGGATAACCTGAAAACCAAAACCGACGATTCACATAATTCACAATATATCATACGTAGCTACTCATGCCCACAAACAACTGAGCGAAGTGCAATTGCTCAAATGACCGAACTGGTGGTTACATCCTCCTCACTTAAACATACGTTCATCCTCGAACGTGCCTAGAGTTACTCCAAAAGCCATCAAATCGTTGTATAATCACACTATATACATACCCGGGGGTGATCCCACATCACCCTATCCCATATAGATCAGATCACACAACACGGCTGGAATTTCTTAATCCAACCTTGTCCATAAATCTTAGAACTCAATTTCTAACATTCGAAACTTTCTATCATATAAGAAGCTTGCATCTACACACTGCATAAGTCTCAACAAGCTGTATCGAGCCATGGTTATAACCCAAGTTGAAATCACATGATATACCACATCAATCAAACATGCATATCAATAATTTCTAATCGCATAAACTGCACAAATAACCCAATGTCGGTAATACACCTCTTAACATACAACGCCCCGTTCTAACACTCTCATATACTTCCATTGATGAAACAAAAAATGCAGAAACTCAAAACCATTCTCCAGATCCACAAGTTATGGAGCTCTCTTTCCTCTGATAGGAACTAAAGCAAATTTCTAAGTCGACTTCCGATATTATCCTTCCAACCATGCAGTAACCAACTATGATAGTGTTTATTATAGGTCCAATGATCTCATCTTATCCAACGCGACCACTCTAATGACACGACACATCAATAAAATCCAAATCCATAACCTGTGAAATTCGTGCACCCAATAGTAACATCCCAAATGTACTCAATCATGAAAATGGCTCGAACAAGAAAATTGTCCTGCTAGCTTAACAAGTACCATCCAACCATGCTGAGAGCCTAGCACACATCGTAGAACCAAAACTCACGAATCTAACAAAAAGGGTCATACCTCTACATAACTTCACTACAATGCGTGATCCCATCCAAATGCTAGCCCGCATTGCATACCTTGAGCTGCCTTGCTCAAAATTAATAACCATGCAAAATTCGACATCAAGTACCCAAAGTTCATTACCATAACCACGAAGAGTAAATAACATAATACCACAATCCAGAAAGAACATAACCAACACGCAATCAATCATGCAATACCCAAATACTCATCTCGCACAAATTCCGATATAAAGCTCAAATTGAACCGCACCATATGTGCATATAACCTACGAATCACAACTCCTCGTAACATAGAAGGGTAACTCATAGATCATTCAGAACATGAATAAGCTCAACAACCACAGAATGGTACCTCCCTCAACAATAGCAGTTCAGAGTCAACAAATCTGACTCGATGTAGAACACATATCCATATTGGTCCTACCAATGAACCCAAAATCAGCTTTGGTCCCACATGATAGATAAATAAGCCTCCAAAAGTCTACAATGACTAAATCACAAGACTTACTAACCTCTGAATAACCTTGGATTCATTTTTGTAGTCCACAACCATGAAACAATCTACTCATGAGAACTCTCAGTCTCCAAATCCATAGAACATACGAATCACCATTTATGATCTCAACTCTACCGTCTGAGTCCACACTTCATCAATTACATGGTCATTCCACGGGGAAGACTTCTAAAATTCTTTTATGCTGTAGGGCAATATTTAAACTCTAGCAACCGATTAAACAAGAGAGTGTTGCGAGACCAATGAAGTATCCATAACTCAAACGCATCTCCCCTTTCTGAAATGTATACTCTTATCAAGCCATGCCAATTAGTAATATCATTTACCTTGTCATCTAAAACTGTCCATGCTGCCTAAGAATTTATGACATTCCTTTCAGAACTAAACTTTGACCTTACACATGTAAATCTCAATCCTACACAACATACTGCATATACCATGTCATCCTATTATAAATGTGAGAACTTCATAATCCACTCAGAGTCACAAGCAACAACATACTCAACTAGCCAAGAACCTTCCATTTGATCCCATCTAGGAGAAAATCACTATACATCACATGATCCTCACGTGAATAGAAAATATGCATCTCTAACTGTGGTAGAAACCATCAAGAACTCTTCGAATCCTATTTGCACAAAACCAAACCGTCAGAAGTGAATCCTTTTAACTTAACCAAGCTACGCAGGTCACCAAAAACCCAAGAGCATCGACACGAAACACCTGTAGAAACTCATTACTTTATAAACACCAAAAGAACTAATCATACCCATTACCATGCCAATCCAACCTACTACAAAGTTGTCCTATCTATCCGAGTTCCTTCTGAATTACCTTCAAATTGATACCTCTCCTCTCCATAACACCACAATCCTCATCCCAGACTCACCACAGGAGACCCAAGCATAAAAACACACCTCCTTAAGGCTCATAAGATGCTGAATACTCTCTTAAGTATCCCCCAAAAGTACCACATTAAAAATGCTTACCCTAAAAAGACTTTATACGAATCTAAAGCCATTACCTTCACCTTTCTAATACTGATTTGTAGAATTCATAATGATATAGAAATGCCTCAAGTCTTGACACCCTCAATGTAAACCTCCGTTTCTAGCTAAATACACATCCTGAAGTTCCCAATTGTTACATATAAATCTTCAATCCGTTAGAACCATTCTCGGTAGTTACCCTCTCTACTCAGGTCTCAATTAGACTGATCAAAAGAACCGAACGACTTGTGCCCCATTAGTACAACAACACCTAAGGAAATAACCGATCTTTCAAATTAACCAAACAATTTTCTACTCCATACACGTTACATCCCTTACAACAACAACTAAATCATCCAATATTTCTCATATACCCATAAAGCGTAACACAACCCTTATCCAAAATTTCTTTTACTCGAGTCATCCTCGATCTCAACCTCTATAAGCCAAAACTAATTCACCAGTATGCCTCAAATTGAAAACAATAAAACACATAATTGTGCAATCAATTGATCAATAACAGAGTCCCCCACTTAGCTCAAAGCCATAGATCAAAACATACAATACCCATACTCTATTGATGCCATACTACATAGTAAGATTCGATTAAATCCTTCATAAGCTCATGCAATACAACCCGTCTAATACCTCAAATCATTTGCAAATCTCGCATTTACCCTCGTAACAATCAAGACACTCTCATATGCAATCCAAACTCAATCTGTAACATATATAATTCACTGATAAAAGAGGACTCGCTACAAAACAACATAGGGATCATACACCCTCAAGAGATAACCCACCTACATTACCTTAAACTAACATCTCGTTATACCCTTCCATCGTTATAAACATCACACATATCACTTAATCTTCCTGAGTTTGAACTCATATCACGACATGAAATCTACTTCACTCCCCAACTAAACAACATGAAAAAATCCTTCAACGCACCCATAACTCTGGGTTATACATCAAATCAAGATTGAAATCAAGCATCAATAGTTCTTTCTACACCTCAAGGAGACCATTCTCGTCATATTCAAATCATATGAACATATCTCGCAGTCACATCATACTCTTCACGTAACCACCCAACCATCACTTCCACTAATAGGGACACTACCGAACATATAAATCCAAAAGCACGTGCTCACACAATCAACAACTTAGCGCTCAAGTTACAATCAAAACTCGACATCAAGTTTTCTAGACTAGCCCAACATCAACACACATGAATCATATCTCGCACCTCATCCAAGGAATCACAAGTCGTTGATGCACAGCGCGCTCATGTGCGCACACAAATGCGTGAAATGAATTCAAAGAGTTACGCTTCAAGATGAATCAATGGCACACGATAAAGATTCAAGAATGTGGAATTTCTTAAAGGTTTTGTAGCCTCTCGAAGATAATTCTAGTAATTCGGAAGAATACGTCTTGTAAATTATGATAATTGCACGAAAGAGAATTATGACACCCGAAGTACTCACAATCAGCAGGAGATACTTAGGGGAAATATAGAAGATGTAGTGGAAAGGATTTCGACAATTGGGGAAAGTATAACTCTAGACTTCCTTAATCTTGTCTCCAACCCTTATCCTTGTTAATCGATAGTTTTTCTGCTTTTAGATTTGTTAGTTAATTGGTTTAGAATTAAAAAATCACATTCTTTATAACTTAGAAATGATTCGAGCTTGCTTTTTAGTGATAAGAAACAGTTGTATCTAAACCTTAGTTCTCTATGAGATTTGACTCTGGACTCTTAGAACGGATCATATTTGGAGCGATCGCTTATCCTATTTAGGACTCAAGTTGGGCGTGATCGCGCATCAATAAACACACCACCCTTATGTCACTGCATTCGCATCCCAATCACAACATAATAATAAAATCACACACCACGTGCCCATATTCCATAATATTTCACAAATGATGATACCAATGCCACAATGTTTCTCAAATAATTATACCAATGCCATAGTGTTTCTCAAAAAACAATACTACTATCACAACGATGCATAGCCCATGGATTTACAACAAGGTGCACAATAAATTTCACCAATAAAATGAAAAAGATTATAACAACAACTTCAATTAAAAGCGTAAGGTAAATGAAAAGTAATTCAACAATGGAAGATATCTCATATTACAACAAATCTGATTAAAAGCATATAATAAAATGGAAAGTAATTCAACAATGAAAGAGATTTCACCTAACAACTACTTCATTAAAAGCATATAATGAAGCGAAAAGTAATTCAACAATGAAAGATATTTCACCTAACAACTTCTATTAAAGATATACTATAATAAAATGAAAATTAGTTCAACAATGAAAGATATTTCACAAGGTAACAACTTCAATTAAAGCATATAAAGGCCTAAAAGTCTAAAACAGTCAAATGCCATATATAAGCATATGTACCTGCTCATCACCTTATGTACACGTCTTTCACATAGTTATAATAGAATAATTAGATCAAATCCTACAGGGTGGTTGCCCTCACACAAAGTTAGCTAAGATACTTACCTTAAACAAGCTAAATCAGTCCACTAACAAGCCCTTCCCGCAAATCCAACTCCGAACTGCTAGAATCTAGTCAAAATAATTTAATATTATAAATAAAATCCATTGGAAATTATTCCGAATAATAAAGCTTTCTTGAATGAAAACTAAAAAGTCAACTCAAAAAATTCAACCTTGGGCCCGTATCCCGGAACCCAACAAACTTTACAAATTCTGGACACCTATTTTGATACGAGCCCAACCATAACAAAATCATTCAATTCCAACCTCAAATCAACCTTCAAATCCTGAATTTATGTTTTAGAAACATTTTTATTAAAATCTCTAATTTCTCCAACTCATATCATTAATCAAATATTAAAACTGAAGTTGGAATCATGAACTATAAATAAATCCGAGTAAAAAATTCTTCCACAATCCAAATCATGAAAATCCCTCCAAAATTGCCCAAAATTGAGTTCTCTAACTCAAAATGTGACAAAATGAGCTCAAAGTTCGAAATAGAGTACTTTATAACAATGCTTCAGGGATACCCTTTGCGAATGTAGAAGAAGACTCATGTTCGCAATAAACAAAATACACTATCACAAAATAACACTACACATTCGCAGCACAACCCTCGCAATTGCGATGAACACCACTGCTAGACTTCTCGAACGCGATGAACAAGCTTCCAGCTCCCTTGCTGATACGCTACAATACTGTGAATGCGATGCACCGAGCCTCACAATCTATGAGAACACGACCCTCAAGTCACGACTGCAAATAAGAGAAATACCCAGCTCCCAGTAATACATTATGTGATCGCGGTCACTCCTTCACGATCGTGAAGGACATCAACAACAACAGAAACAACAGCACAATATAAATGGAAATGGTCCCTCAGGATCCCCTCTGAACATGCCAACAAGTCCCAAAACATAATACGGACCTACTCGATGCCTCAAATCACACCTAACAACATCAAAACCACATATTTTAACTCAAATAAAACTTAATGAACTTTTAAACTTACAACTTCCAAAACTCATGCCGAACTCCAACTAATCAACTCGGAATGACCTCAAATATTGCACACAAATTTCAAATGACATAACGAACCTATTCCACCTTCCAAATAACAATCCAAACCTGATAACATCAAAGTCAACTCCTTGTCAAACCTATGAACTTTCCGTACCTTCTAATTGCCAACTTTTCCCAAATAGTGCCAAAACCTTCTAGAAGCATCCAAATGCAATCTCGGGCATACGTCCAAGTCTAAAATCACCATCCAAACCTAATGGAATCAGCAAAACTCCAATCCGAGGTCAAATACATGAAAGTCAAAGTTGGTCAACTCTTCCAACTTAAAGTTTCCTATTCAAGAATCATTCTTCCGAATCAACTCCGAACAATTCAAAAACAAAAACCGACAATACAGACAAGTCATAATACGCCACATGAAGCTACTCATGACCTAAAACCACCAAACTGAAATCAATGCTCAAATCGACATGTCAGGTCATTAAATTCTCTCTCACTTAAACATACTTTCGTCCTTGTGTGTGCCAAGAGTCATTCCAAAGACATCAAATCACTAGATAAACTCACCATACACATAACCATGGGTGATGCCACGTCACCATAATCGACATAAGCCTGACAATACAATCTAACTGAAGATCCTACTTCAACCTTAGTCCATAAACCTTAGAGCCCAAATATCTCAACATCCGAACTTATTATATGACCCAATTATTACATATATACACCGTTTAAGTCTGAACAATTTGTATCAAGACATAATCATATTTCAATACATGATCATATGATATACCATATAGCTCAAATGCTCATAGCAATAACTTTCGATAATAATAGTTGCTCAATAACACATCCGGTAATGACAACAAACCTCATATCAACTAAAGTATTATTCTGAACCTTCGTACAATGCCAATGATGAAAGAGACACACAAAAACACATAACCACCTATTGCATCAACAAGTCACGGAGCTTTCTCTAAGACGACTAGTGATATAATTATTTCAAACACATCTTAATCAAATCTGATAGCACTCGTTTCAGGTCCAATTATAGTACAAACTGCTCTACCAATGCGCCATACTAATCCTACCTAGAACCACATACCATGGAATTCGTGCACTAACAAGAAATAACTCGGATATACCTAATGATAGAAAAAGAACGGAAATGAAAGAACAACCCCATCGACTCAACAGATACCACTACAAGATGCAAATGCAATGAACCCATCACACAAAGGAGAAACAAAATACACTAAATAAGTAGAAGGATCATATCCCAACATAACCTCGTTGTGATTCATGACCCCATCCAAACACTAGTCCACATGGAATACCTTGATGCATGAGTCTCAAAAACAATAACCATATGCGTAAAACCAACAAACACACGAAGCACATGGACATAACATAAAGAACAGATATCACTATATACCACAAATAAAAATACCATAATCAAGGTGCAATTAACCATTCAACACCTTAGGAGCCATCTCGCTCGAATTTTGCCACAAAGCACAAACATAACTGCATTGGTGTGGATATAACCAATAGAGCACAACCTATCACATTATAGTAGAGTAACACATGGGACATATCAGAACATGAATGAGATCCACCCTAACTGATAACATACCCCTCCACCATATCACGAGCCAAAATGCGGCCTTAGGCATCGTTATGTCACCTAGCCTCTAAGACTAGGTATGCTGATAACTTACAATAGCTAAACCAATTAAACACGATATTTTAAGGTAGAGATTAATATAAATACCAAACTAAAGGTCACACAAGCCTACGCGGCAATAATCACAACAATCCTTTCATGACAAGGTAGAGTCACGAGCTCTAGGTTAATACATAGAAATCTATTAAAAAAATATAATACTGTTCGGATAGAGATTAATAGTACAATTAAAAGAAAAGGGACTCCAATGGATTGCGACAATCAAGCAGCTCTAGCTCAAATCCTCACAAAAATGAAAAAGAAAAAATAATATGTCAAATGCAATGTGCATGAATTGTGAGAACATGTGAATATGGTAAGGTGGAAAATTGGCATTGGTTAATTGAGATAAAATTAGGGAACTACATAAGATGGAATCCCGGGGGCAAGAGGACAAAAACAATGTAGCCTACGTTCGTTGGATCTTGTTTTCATTTTTTTCCTTTTTCTTTTAAGAGGATAATATAAAAGTACCAAGTTAAAGAAAATACTGGCTAAAGTTTAAAATCAAGAACATACTAGCAAAAAATAATTCCTTTTTTATTTATTAATTTTCCTAAATAAACCTATGTAAAGGTAAAACAAAAGCTAAAATATTAGGCACTTCGATGTAGAAAGTAGGTTTACTGAAACTATGAGAGATGACAGATGCACTTAGATTCCTTCTATACGCTGTGATAGAAATGACAAAGAATATGATATGTCCGTCATTCGCGTCGTTCTGACTTCGAACACGTGTCAGCCATCGATGGGTCATCTTTGAATGCGGAGAGAAGTGAAGTCTCTATAAATGCTTTTATCCTTCGTTCATTTCACATTTTGACCAAGCTTCCACCTTCGATTTTTCAGGCCATCACTACCATTCTTTATATTTCCATATTTTTACCTTCGTTCTTCAGGTCTTCTCGGTGAGTTACAAGTTTTTTACCTAGTCTTTACTCAAATCAATTCACTTGACTCTTCACCTTTCAAAACCTTTTCAAGTTTTATTTAGACAACAATGGCCAAAACATCTAAATTCGTCCCTCAAAAAGTCACCTATTCCTCTTCTCAATCGACCTCTGGAGTCAAGGCGGTCACTTCCGATATAGTCGTCCTCAAGACTTCTGCTCCTTATGCAAATACCAATAAACTATCTCTCGAGCCTCCCTTAAAAATTTTTATCCCCAGGGGTTTCTTAGTAGTAAATGATGTTAAGGTCAAAAAGCCCTCGTCGATGTAGGGTCAAGGTGAAGGAGCATCAAGGTATATATGCTCGATTACTAAAAACATCCTTTTTGTGGTCCGAGAGGACTACAAAATGGGTCGGTAAGGATGTAGTAGTCCTTTGGTTGTAGTCCTTGGGCCTGAGGATGCCATTACTACCCATGTGGATGGAAATCTAAGTGCTTAAACTTATCCCTTTATACTGGGCCTGGTGGATCCAGTTATCCTAGACTTCTACAAAAGGTACGAAGTGTGCCTCGATCAGATCCATTCGTCACTATGGAGGAGCATGATCTATCTTCCTTACTTTGTGAACAAGATCAAATGCTGCCAGTTTACCATTGATCACCTACTCCGCCTATATAGTCCCTGGATCTTTCGAGGGGGACTAATAAATCTCACTCGCCGAGCCAGTAAAACCCCATTTCTGAGTATCAATGAGGACCAGGACTGGGGCTGGAAGGGATGGTTCATTTGGGTGAAGAGTAAAGACGTGATCCCCCCCCCCGTTTATGCCATTCCCTGATAAATGGAATGTATCTCGTAAGTACAACTTTCTTTAAAGGTTAATTTTATGTCTATATCCTTTTTCCTTACTAGTACTTGTGGTGTTGCAGTTGTTGCCCGAGTCCCGAACGACATCCCTCGGTTCAAAGAGTGGATCGAGGGAATTTGGAATTTGTTCCCAGATGCCTTATTCTGAGCGCACATGGCATGAACTGTCGAAGGGCCGATAGGAATCCCATTCTCATGGTAAGATTTCCCTCCCGAATAGGTAACATTAGGCTCCTTTTTTTGCATCATATTCCTATTGCCCCTCTTTTTCTTTTTTGTAGGTTTGCCTAAGACCACTAAAATTAGGCCTTTAGAAGGAAATTAAGATATGCTCTCGTCCATTGATCCCTCTACTTTAAGGCCTTTAGAATGAAATGAAGACATGCTCTCGTCCATTTATCCCTCTACTTTGAGGTAGCTCAAGGCTGTAGCAGCGGAAAAGAAGAAGAAGAAATGGAAATCTTCAGGCTTCCCAAGCTTAGGGAAGGAGAAACCAAAGAAGAGGTTGGCCCGTAAGTTAAATGAAAGTTCTACCTCCCCCGACTCAAACTCACTTCTTCAATTTAGGTACGAGCCCGATAAATAGAATTTTTTTGTGGCCCGGGGGACAACTCCTTTCGAGGAGCATGCATCTATTGAGGAAGAGATCCATGAGGTTGATCTCCCTAAGACTTGAGAGGTGGATGAGGAGACCGAAGAAGAGACTTTTCGGAATGCCGGATCTGCTCTGAAGGAGATGCCCGGTGTTAGAGTGATTTTGGGGTCACATTCATATACCAATTCCATGCTCGAGGAGGCCAGAGCAAGAAATGATCCAATAAAAGGGGCTCACAGCATGGACGATCCCCTTTATTCATTTTTCAATGGTGTGTACTCGTCCATCTTAGAGGACCTTTCCAGGCTGGGCGACCTAGAAGTACCGTGAAACAAATGATCTTTAGAAATCATCGGATTGAACTCGAGTCCGAAATTAATCAACCAGTTCCTTGCCTCGAGTGTGGATATCGATCGCAAGAGGTTGATAGTCATCACTATCCCGGAGTATGCCTGAGTTCTTTCTAGTCTCGAGGAAGTAGCAAGTCACCTCCAATGCTTGATGATCAAAGAAGACCAGAGATGAATGAAATGGATGATTTTTCCTATTTAACGAGACACATCAGGCGATGAATCAGGTAAAAATATACTTTTTTGAATTTTGACTTAATGTTTGATATTTTTCATGTTTTTTCAACTTTTTGCAGGCGTCGGTACTTCCCACAAAAGATTTCTTCGGTACCAGGCTGAGGTTAAATAGCTCAGCTTAAAGTCAAGTAAATTGACCATAAAAGTGATATGTACAAGCTTTTGAGCGAGCAACACAAAGGGGTCATCAAGGATCTTCAGGCCCAACTGGATGGGCTCAGTAGGAGGTTTCGACCCTGGGGTGGAGACATGCCGATCTGGTAAAAATGTTAAAGGATTTTGAAGTTATAAATGAATACTTAGTCATGGAAACTAACAACCAAACCTCGCAGGTTCAACAGAAGATTGACTGGATTGACTAACTCTAAGCTAAAATGAATAAGGTCCAGATCATGGTCGATGATTGGAAGAGAAAAAGGGACCGGTTGGCCTTGGAAAAGGAAATCTCCCAGGAATAGCTGACATCGGTAGAGGTTCAACTTCTGGTTGCTAAAAAGAAAGTCGATTAGCGATCCCAGCTGAACCATGATCTCCCAACACAATTTATCTCATCTCTAGCAAAGAGAGATGCCCTCAGTAATAAATGGGAAGCCATAAATACTCAGATGTGCATAAACTCTGCCAATGGTGTAGTCAAGCTCGCCTAAAGACCATTCTTGAATATATGAGGTGGCGATTCCGAAGGGAGACCCTCGAAAGATCCAAGCTTGAGGCTTTAACCAATCTAACGAGATTATGGAGGAAAAAAGACTTGAGATCGAGACCAAGAAGCTTTCTGATTCTGAAGATGAATAAGGCTCCATGGGCTTTGAAAAATTTGAAGGCCCTGATGGTGCTACTGGCGAGTCGGGTTTAGGTGAAGATCACACGTAGATGCCTTAGGTTTATTTTTATTTTTGTTTTTTGTATCATGTACATATATTTTGTTGAGGTCATTTTTGTTATGTCTCTGTAAAGATATTTTGAAATGTCTACTATTTTCTCTTTTTAGCAAACTCAACTATTTTAGCATCTTTCTATGGCTCCTAACCTTGCAAACATTTCTAATGCCTTAGTATAGGATATGACGTAGCAACAAGCCATTTGTTTTTTTGAGTTTTTAAAACTCGAAGTGACTTGAAATGATCGGGAATTTTCCAAAATGCTTATGTATTTTTAGACGATGCCTTTGCTGAGGGTAACATTTTGGCAGGTTTTGAATTTTATTTGAAGGCATTATTTTTCAATAACGGTCTTCGAACGTATACGAGCCATTTTTAGGGTAGTTGTAGCCTTTTAGGTTTAGGCATTTCCTAATAGGCTTCGTGCCTCTGGGTTTCGATAACTTGAGCCGTTTGAGTTTGTCTTGGACAACAGTCCCCTAGTGGGAGTAATCCTTTGGGCTCGGATAGGGGTGGCCCTTAGGCTCGATAGTCTTCGGGTAGGAATATCCCTTAGCTTTGATACTTTTAAGGAGCAAAAATGTGTTACAGCGAGGTAGAAACTTTATTTCATTTTGGTGCACAACATACGAGATTATAAGCGTGTAAAAGCTCATATTATGTAAGTTTGTATATGCGGGCACGGTTCATTTGACTGTTTGTCCCTTATAATAAATCCTAACCACCAGGCCGAGTCTATTCAAACACAAAGTTTCCTTCCTTGCTAACAATCTTAACCCAAAGTGATGGCCCCTAGTATTCGAGGTTGATCTTCGAGAGGGCTCGAATATTGTTGATACGAACATCAACTCTAATTTAAAACCAGTCTTTGACTCTATGTTATCACGATCCAATGTTGCCTCGTTAAAACCCTTTTCGAAAAACCCATTACGGGCAAAATTAGTTCAAGGGAAACAAGAGTACAATGCGTACTTTTAGACCTAACGATTACATCCTCCTTTGGATTTTGCTTGCAAGTGTTACTGCATTTTGCAATGTGTATAAAATAATAAAAATAGATGAGGTCATACCTTAGGAGTAGTTGGGTCACGTTCTAGTTGTTCTGTAGTTGTGCAACGTTCCCTTCTTCGAGTTAATACAAACCTTTACCAGTAATACCGATGACTCGATATGGACCTTCCCAATTTGGTCCAAATTCTGTTCGTTCGGGCTTCGGGTGTTTAGTGTCATAATTCTTAACACCAAATCCTTGATATTGAAGTCTCGGAGGTTGGCTCTTCGGTTGTACTATCTTTCTATCTATTATTTCTGGGCGGCCAAACGGATAAGGGTGGCCTCGCGCCTATCATTCAATAATTCCAGGCTCGTGCTCATGGCCTCACTATTTGATTCTTTGGTCGCACATCGAAACTTGAGACTCGGTTCCCCTACCTTTATCGCTATTAGTGCTTTGGCACTACAAACCAGCAAAAATGGGGTGGCCGTAGTACTAGATTTTGAGGTTTTACGATATACCCACAAGACTTCAGGAAAATTTCCTCCTATTTCCCTTTAGCGTCAGTCAACCTTTTCTTTAGGTTTTGAAGTATGGTCTTGTTCGCTGACTCTACCTGCCCGTTCCCACTAGGGTGATAGGGTGTTGCTAAAATCCTTTTGATCTTATGGTTCTTGAAAAATTTGCTTACCTTACTGCCAATGAACTGCTTCTCGTTATCACATACGATCTCGGTTGGTATCCCGAACTAACATATTATATGGTCCCAAATTAAATCAATAACTTCTTTTTCTCAGCATTCTCGAATGCCTAAGCTTCAACCCATTTAAAAAAATAGTGAGTCATAAACAATATAAATTGAGCCTTACCGGGTGCCTATCGCAGGGGATCGACAATGTCCATTCCCTATTTTATGAATGGCCAAGGTGACAAGATCGAATGTGGTAGCTCCACGGGCTTATGGATCATCGGTGCATGTTTCTGACAACCGTCACATATTCGTACAAAGTCCCTTGTATCTTTCTCCATGTCAGTCCAGTAATAGTTGGCCCTGATTATCTTCCGAACCAAAGACTCTGCCCCTAAATGGTTTTTGCACGTGCCCTCGTGAACTTTTCTCATAACGTATTTGGTATCTCCCAGCCCTAGCATACAACAAACAGGCCGTCAAAGTTCTTCTGTACAATGTAACCTCCGACAAGTTAAACCTTAACTCCTTCGTGCATAGAGCCTTTGATTCATTGATCCGATAAAAAATTCCCAATCTTAAAGTAATCTATTTACTTATTTCTCTAGTCCCAAGTCAAACTTGTTGAGTTTATCTCTGTATGTCCTTCCTCCACTATCGATTTCATCAGTTGAACAACCGTTCATGAGATAAATTCATCATCATCAACTGATGACCCCAAGTTAGGCAGGGCATTGGCTTTGCTATTTTGATCCCGGGGTACGTGATGTAGGGTCCATTCTTTGAATCAATGTGGTGTTACCTATAATTTGTCCAGGTACCTCCATATTAGGTCATCGTTTACTTGGAATATCCCATTGACTTGATTCACCACAAAGAGGGAATCACACTTAGCTTTGACTGCCTTGGCCCCTACGATTTTAGCCAGTTCGAGACTTGCAATCATGGACTTATATGTGGCCTCGTTGTTAGTCAATTTTATATTTCTAATGGACTTCCTAACTACCTTACATGTAGGCGGCTTTAGTACTATGCCGCGTTCAAATCCCTTTGCATTTGAGGCACCATCCGTAAAGAGGATCTAGATTCCTGAGGAAGTCCTTGAGGTGACCAACAATTCCTTTTCGACCTCGGGTATTAAGGCCTATGTGAATTCATCCACAAAGTTTTCTAAATTTTGAGATTTGATGTGGTCCGAAGGCGATATTCGATATTGTATCCACTAATTTCTATGGCTTTGTCCAATCGGCCCGAGAGCTTGGTTTTGTACATTTGACTTAACGGGTAAGAAGTTAAAATACATATGGGATGGCATTGGATTCAACTTTCTAGAGGTGCTTAGCAAAGCCAATGCCAAATTTTCTAGGTGAGTGTACCTTGTTTTGGCCTCGCCTGGGTTTTTACTAACATAATAGATAGAAAATTATGTACCTTCCTCTTATCAAACTAAGACTCTGCCTACCGTTATCTCAGATACCTCTAAGTACAGGTAAATCTGCTCACCCGCCTTCGAAGTATAGATCAAAGGTGGACTCGAAAGGAACCATTTAAGTATGGATCAAAGGTGGACTCAAAAGGTGCCGTTTAAGTTCTTCCAAGCCCGCTGGCACTTCGGGGTCCATGGAAAGTTATTGTTTTTCTTAAATAATGAGAAAAACCAATGTCACTTATCGAAGGATCTAGATATGAATCAGCCCAAGGCGGCTATACACTTTTTAAGATTCTCAATGGCCTTGACATTGTCTGCTACAGCGATATCCTCTATTGCTTTGTATTGTCGAGATTGATCTCGATCCCTCGGTTGGATACCATGAATCCAAGGAACTCTCTGGATCTGAACCCAAATGCATATTTCTCCAGATTTAGACCATATGGCATTTCTTCACATGTTTAAGGTTTCTTACAAGTGTTTCAAATGGTCCTCTACTCGAAAGGACTTAACTAACATGTCGTCAATGTAAATCTCCATTAATTTTCCTATTTGTTCTTCGAATATCTGATTTACTATGCATTTGATAAGTGGTACTGGCATTTTTTAGCCCGAGCGGCATAATATTATAACAATAGGTGCCGAATTTAGTGATAAAGGAAGTTTTTTCTTGATCACTCAGGTCCATTCAGATTTGGTTGTACCCATAATAGGCATCGAGACAATTGAGTATCTCATGCCCGGACATCGCATCGATCATGCAATTAATGTTAGACAAAGGAAAAGAATCATTTGGGCATGCCTTATTCAAATATTTGTAATCTACACACATCCTTTTTTTATTTCCATTTTTAGGTACTACCACTACCTTAGCCAACCAATCCGGGTACTTAACTTCCCGAATGGAACCTATTTTAAGGAGTTTGGATACCTTATCTTTTATGAACACATGCTTGACTTTGGATTGAGGTCTAATATTCTATTTTACCAGGTGGAAGTTTGGGTCCAATCTTAGCTTATGAGTGGTTACTTCTGGCGGGATCCATGTCATATCTAAATGGGACCAAGCAAGACAATCCATGTTAGCTATAAGAAATTTAATGAGTTTTTTCATAAGATCGGGAGTCAACCCCATGCCAGGTATACCTTGTAATTGGGAAAATGTTCAATCAACATGACTTGCTCCAGCTCCTCGACCGTTGACTTGGTGGCATCAGAATCATCATGGGATATGAATGACCTAGGAACTCCGTAATCAACTTCCTCGCCTATCTCCTGCTTCTCCCATTTGATCGGGGCTGGTGTAGGTGATTACTATTTCATTTCTTTCTTCCGAACCGAATTTGAATTCTTTGATGTTGAGAGCACGGATATCGAGGTCACCTCATCAATCGCAAACATATCTTTTATGATTGGTTATTCTCCGTAAATTGTCTTGATCCATCCCGGTGTGGGGAATTTTAATGCCTGGTGTAGTGTCGATGGTATTGCCTCATGTTATGAATGCATGGCCTTCCTAATATAGCATTATATCTCATACCTCATTCAATCACATAGAACTTTGTTTCCTGAATGGCCGCGATGGTGTTTACTGGCAAAGTTATCTCCTTTTTAGTATTTTCGCACGCCATGTTCAATTCGTTTAAAATTCAGGCTGTGGGCACTATTTGGTCTTGTAAATGCATCTTTTCCATGACCCTAAATTTAATGATATTGGCCGAGCTACATGGATCAATTAACACATGCTTAGCTCGAGATTTACTTATGACTACAGATATTACGAGTGCATTATTATATGGTTGCAAAATGCCTTCGACGTCCTTGTCATTAAAAGATACAGTCCCCTCAAGTATATAAAATTGAGTCCGTTATTCACTTGTAATGGACACCTTAGTGCACTTTAGCATTCACCGACTCCACCAATGATCATATTAATGACTTGCTGGAGTTCCTCTTGCTTGATCTTCTTGTTAGGGTCCCTATTCGTGCAGTGATATTTGACTCGATCACTCAAAATTATCGAAATTGTCCGTTATTGAATAACCAAGCTACTTCTTCTCTTAGTCATCCACAAGCTTCGGTTATGTGGCTGTGAGTGCCATGATACTTACACATTAGGTCGGGCTCCCTTTGAACAGGATCAGACTGTAACAGTTGAGGCTATTTGGTATCTTTGATGTGTCTAACAGTGGATACAATGCTGGTAACATCGACAATGAAGTTGTATTCCAATAATCTTGGTTCCTTCCTAGCCTCGAGTAGCCTGTCGAAACCTCATGAGTCCCCGACTATCATGACCTCGATTGTTCCATTTTTCATTCCTCGCAGGGGTGCATACGGACCCATTAGCCCTTCGATCTCTGTTATAGGTTTGGTATCAATCTCTATTCGATCTTGGTTCATGATCAACGACACTTTTGGATATGTCACTTGTTCTGACAGGATATACGATCCGGAAGGGGTCTTGAGCTAGTCATCTTCAACTCTAATTTGTGATTGGTACCTGTTATGGACGTCGGCCCAAGTCACCACCGGGTATTCTACCAAGTTTTGTTTCAACTACTGTGAAGCCAATGAGCTTTGGGGGTTAAGTTCTTAGGTGCCTGAATGGCTCAATCGTCTGCGATCAAAGGCAGATCCATCCATTCCATTTGAAACCTCGACACGAATTCCCTAAGAATCTCCTTATCCCTTTGCTTTACTTTGAAAATGTCTGACTTCTAGGTCTCAACCTTGATGTCCCAAGAGTACGCCTTTACGAAGGCATCTGCAAGCATAGTAAACGAATCAATAGAATTATGGGGTAGTTTTTGATACCATATTATAGCTCATTTGAAAAGTTTTCACCATACTTTTCACCAGAACGGATTCGATTTCATCATCTTCTTAATCGTCCCCCTTGATGGCACACGTGTAGGATGTAACATGTTAATTTGGATCAGTTGTTCTATTGTAATTCTAAATTTTGGGCATACAGAACATCTTTGGGATTGTTTCGGATATGTGCTCAGAGGGAAAGGCTTTTGGACAAATTTCTTGGAATCCAGTCCTTTCAATATCGAGGGTGCTCATGGGATCTGATCAGCCCTGGAGTTATACGTCTCCACTTTTTTGTCGTTAGCGTTGATTTTCTCTTCCAATCGATTCCATCCGTTTCGTCAGTTCCTAGAACATCCTTATTATTTCGGGGTTGGCCTAACTTTAACTTTACTCGGACTTTCTAAGGTTTGTTCATTTCTTCAGGTGATCTCCTGGGATAGTTCAGGCTCAACTTTGTTGGGGGCGTGGCTTTGGTTCTTTATCTAGGCTATTGCCACCTGCTAAGCTTGTAAGATTTTAAAAATATCCACAAATTGATCTCATCGCCTTCATCATCATGCGTACCCCGGGCTACTGACCTAGCTCCCCTACGAACATTATTTTTGGGTTGGTGGGCAAGTTAGCATCGATGGCCACATGGGATTTGACATAGATTGAGTCTATGACTGGGGCTCCATAGGGGTCAACAGGGGAAACCTCGTTGCTATACACTATGTTGTTGTTCCTACCAAGGTGGCCAGACTCAACATCAACGTTCAAGTGAGCGGAGTGAGACTTTGACATTCTTAAATTTAACTTGAAATTAAAATCTCAAAGAAGAGTAAAGCAGAATGCGTTATGGAAATGTGTATCAAATTGCCATTATTATCCTTAGCCCTACAGTGGTGTTGATACTCAATTTTTTCCGATATATATGTTTAATATGCAAAATATCTTCAAAATAGAATATATATGCATACAAAAGCATATCCAAGGATTTTATTATTTTCCCTACATTTTAGAGGTTTTTTAATTGATTTATTTTCCCCTTTTTTTTATCACTAAAATCCCAATAATTATTTTCCAAATAATCCATCCCTTTTATTTTTATAGTTATGCCAAAATATGGCTAAGGTAATTTTTATAATTTTATTTAGTATTTTTAAAGCTAAATTGCACTTAATTACAATATTAGCCCTTTAAGGTTTATTTAGGTTTTATATTCATAAAATTGGATCCTATATTTTTAAATTATGCATTATGTATTATAAAACCATTTTAGACTTTTAAATTAATTTTTATAAATTATTTACTATTTTTTATAAATAAAAAGGGAAACTAGCTATTTAAATACGAGCCCTTTTGTATTTCAATTCTAGCCCAAATTGGACCCCAAGTCCTCTAGCCCAATTTTAAGTTTAATCCGACCCTAACCCAATTTTATAACCTGACCTACGTAACCTCAATAATCTCATTTGTTGATCTCCCAGATCAACGATCCCCTATTCCGCTTACTTAAAATAAATGCAAATGACCCCTTAACCTAACTCATTTCTACTAAACAGCCGCCCTTCCCTACAACCTCACTCAAACCCTATCTACCACCACCCAAATCAACCCTAATCCCTTTCGATCCCAACTTAGTCCATGGACTCCCATGGCTGTTTGAGATGTATATCGGTCTACTAGTTGCATGTTATGTGATTTATGGAAATATCTTGAAGAGATCTAGTCTAGTCTTTGCTCAAATTCTATCCATGGCCTTTTTTCAGCCATCCATGGTCGTTCAAGTCAGATCCATGGCTTTTCGGCTAGATCAGTAACTTTTCGAAGATTTTCTTACTTTTCTAGGTCCTCCAAAACCCTAACTTTTAAGATTTTGCGATTTTCTTTCAGATCTGTGTATGTTATGAACCTTTTGATGTTTTCCTCAAAGGTTTATCCGATTCTTTTCCAAAGTGATTCTTCGTCTTCAAGATTAGGGTTTCTTAAACTTTTTTATGACTTTTCCTCTGATTTTCAGTATTATCTTATGATTTTGCTACATTTAAATGATTTTTATGTCTTTCTTCTACCTGGTTCATCGCGTTGAAAACCCTAAGTATTTTGATTTTATTCGGGGTTTGGAACTGTCTTTATTTATTGTGTGTACTTGTTTCGATTGGGTTCTTCATGGTTAAATCCTTTTCTTTGTTTGTCTTGACTGAGTCTGAGTTCTCACCGTTTTGTTAAAACCCTAATTTCATAAAAAAATTCTCACTTATTACTGTGAGTTTTTAAAGACTTCCTTTACTCATTTCTGTGTGTATTGGTCTGATCTCTTTTACATGTTGCTATGTGTTAGATTGGTTTCTTCATTTTGGTTCTATATGTGAATGACTACTTGTCCTTGTTGATTTTCATGTTTGAGTAGTACTTAGCATATTCATGTCACTTCTGTACGCTTATGTTCATCTAATTTGCTTCTTTTGTCAATATGCTTGACCCTGCATGTCTGATACATATGTTCATTCTTTTCTATTTATATGTTGAATGGCAGAATCATGATTCCTTCTTGATTGATATTGATTTCCTCTAGTTAAGATTGATTGCAATGTTTTATAAACCCCTAATTTTACTCATTTGATTAAGTTGATTGATTCCTATTCCGTTATTTGCTATGATGTTTCACCCGTGCCGAATCCTTTCCCAAAATTAAGTACATTATGTACTTAGACTCAATTATATGCCCTATACTTTTACTGTCCCTTATATGGTAAAAATCAGTCTCCCTCAAACTGATATTCTTTCCTTAAATACCATGTTAGTATCCGTTTGAGCAGGAACTTCTTGATTTAAGGGAAGTACTTGTATTAACTGATTCTGATAATGTTTATTTTCATATTTGTGTTAAACTTTTACTTGTTACCTTATTTTATACTTGTTTTCAAAGCTATAAATACCATATCCTATCTTCTCTAAAGACACGAATAACCGAGTTTAAAGACATGCATTTACACATTCAAACTCTCTTTCTTTCTTTACTACTTGTGTTACTGCCTTGTCTAGTTGGCTGGAAGCCAAGGCTAGACTGTGGAATTCTGATTGCTTTACTTTTCTTTTCCTGCACGTTGCTTCTTTAACTGGTATGTCCCTAGTTTAAACTCTGAAACTCAAACCTATGTGTTCCCCTTTTGTCAATCACTGTCTCTTTCTGCACTAACTTAGTGGCTCATGTTGTTGCACCTTTTGTTTACTGCTCAACATGCTTAAATTTCTGCCCTCTTTTGTTCAAATGTAATTGGCATTTTCACTTGTTCTTTCTTATGTCCCTCAACTAGCATGTCTTCTAGTGTACTTGATTCATGACTAATTATGTGTTTCTGTTTTGAGTCCTCCATGTCCCTAACCCATATTCCTCTACTTGTAACTGCTGAAGCATGTACTCCTCTCTGAACTTGTTATGTGGTTTTGTTGCTCCTATCCCTTGCTCCCTTTTAAAACTCTTTCGTTGTTCTACAAATGTATTTCAAACATGATGTTTTTAAAACTATTTCAAGCACTCCTATATGCACTCTTAGATCATTAAGTTCTGCCCCTCTTGTGAGCCTTGCTTTGGGCTCCCCGAGCTTCCTCTAAGTCTGGACACATAAGAGATGGCCATTCTACACTACACTTACTCTTGGTTATGCAATCTGGGTGTGAGCACTGTCCGGGATCCCTTGAGGTCCTTAGGGAACTCTGACATACCTAGGTAGGAGAGAAAGCTATGGAACACTATTAGCATTCGAGGTGGTTTATTACATAACTCAGAGAAGAAGTCAGAATCACGCTTTCTACAGTTGTAACTTCTTATTTTTTTTTATTTTCTGCTTATGTAATTCAATCACATGGCCTGTAATAATTGGTAAACATGTATTAGAGTCGCTAGTGAAAAGGGATTGAAAAATATGCATGCTATAGTTGTTAAAGGGTAGAAAGCATGATGTTAGGTTTATATTCTTTATTGGGCAATAGAAACCATGTTTAGAATTCATTATGCATCAGAAATCATGCTCTTAGGACCTTTTATTTCTTGCTTCAATACTTCATTCATTAGTCCATGCTTTATGTCTATCACTTAAAAATCTTGCTCCTAGGATAATAACAATACTGGTATAAAAAGGCTGTTATTTCAAAAATTCTGCTGCTATTATGTACACTTAGAAACCATGCCTTAGGGACTCCACTATTTGCATATGCATATCAGATATCATGTCTTAATGTCCTGTTTGCATTTTGTTTAAAACATCTAGTTGATTCATGAAAATGTAGTAAAGTAATAATTTTCACATTGTGATGCTTCTGATTAAAATTGATAACCATCTCTGCAACTAGACTAGCATGTTTTAGGTAAGGAATAATCTCCAAACTGTTCTTAATAACTTGGGATAACTACTGAATATTGCTTTACACCTAGACAAGCCTTAGGTAATTACTTTAATAAAACTAGAACTGCCTTTGTTCAATTATCAGCTGTTAAAATCAGGAGGCAAAACCTGATTCAGACTTCTTTTTTGAGTCATGTGATAAATCGTTCTGATGTTATCACTCAAACACTCTACTTTAAGATTTTAAATTCAGACCTTAACTGTGTATAAGTCATGTTGTCTATGTGCACTATCTGCGGAGGTATACCTGAGCCTTCTATTTGCTTGTATGTTTCCCCTTCTATAATGCAGTCTTATGTGTTTTTATCTGTCTCTTTAGTATTTTTGCCTTTGAACCTGAGGGTCTGCCTAGAACCTGCATCTTATAGGAATAGGAGTCCTAAATTTCTCCGGGACTGATAGAAAGGGACGGGTAATAGCATGCAATAAGAGTCGAGACCAGCCCTCGTTTTAATTACCTTCACGGGTGGGAAACGGTAGATATGGATATGATGACCAGTGTACTAAAACCACGTGTATCCCCTCATAGAGGAGTGCCATATCGGATATTGCATTGATGTGATCCACATTACAAACAAACCTAGGACCCCATTACATTCATAAGCATGCTTAGATTGTAACTCTTTTCAAAACCTTGCTTTTATTAATCATTTTTCAAACGCTTGTGTATTTTAACCTAAATCCCCTGCTATGTGAGCCTTACTTATCTACTTGTACAAATTCGCAAAAAAGTATCTGGCGGGGAATCATACTAGTGGATCATGAGGGGTACCTAATACCTTCCCCTTAGGATAATTTCAAGCCCTTACCCTATCTTTGGTTATTAAACATAATTGTAGATAAACCATGTAGGTGCCCTAACGTACCTTAAAAATCGTTAGGTGGCGACTCTTCAAAATATTTGGTACCCAATTCCCAAAAGGAAACGAGTCATTACACCTCCATGAATGTTGAAACCCGGACTCCTCTCCGTGGAGGAAAAAAGGGGGCGCGACAGGTGGGCCCCAAACTATTTACCCTAAAAAACGAATAACAATTGAATTTATATGTGGTTTTAAGGAAATGAGATTAATTCAATACAAATAATTAATGGCGTTAGATTAAACAGATAAAGGGCGTAATGAATTGCCAAACCAATAGTGAGAGTGATCCCGGACTCAGTAATGACTTAATGAAGTGCATGCCTCCTCAATCTCGGGCTCATAATAATGAATAATTGATGAACAAAAGTTAGAACAGAGAAAAATTATGATATATTGCCTTGATATGTGTGTTATAGTGTTTCCTATGAATATAAGTTTTCCCCTTTATACAGTAGGAGAGTTTTACCCTAAGTACAATTTTAAGAAAAGATAAAAATCTTTCATCTTGCTATTCACTAATCTACTATTGATACGGGCCAAGGTTCACACCGTGACATCCAGTTGGGCACGGATATCACGACCTTTTGTGGGTCGTGTGCGATCGTTTGGTAATGCCTCCCGAAGCTTTGTGGTTCGAATCCGGCCTGGGGGTGTGGCCCCGATGCTTCTGAGGGTAGGTATTTTCCTTGAACCTCGATGCGAGGTGCTCCTTTCCCTGACTCTGATTCTTATGCTCACATCTCTGCTTCGTTCTTCACCAAAATTTGAGGTGTCCGACGGGCTCACCCGTATACAATATCCACTTTCTTGTTTTTGTAAATCTTTAAATTTGTTATAAAATATAACTCAAAGTAACAAAATAGAACAAGGAAATAAACTAAGAGATGTAGAGAGAAAGAAAGGAAGATAGATTCTTATTTATTCTTCAATTGTGTATTTTCCTATCTATTACAAGGCCTTTATATAGGCATAAAAAGTGAAGAAAATATGTCATGGAATATGTCATTGAACATACAAAATATGTCATTGAATATGTCATTAAGCATTTGAGATTAAGATCATGGAAGAAGATTAGACATCCACCATATTATGATTTTTATCATCACACTCCCCCTTGGATGTCTATAGATAATGTGCCTCGTTAAAACCTTACTAGAATAAAACCCAATGGGAAAAAAATTGTAGCAAAGGAAAAAGAGTACACATATCTAATAATACGCCTTTTGGTTGCCTCGTTAAAAACCTTGCAAGGAAAACCCAGTGGGACAAAACCTTGTAAGGGAAAAAGAGTACAACGCGCATTAACTCCCCCTGATGAGGGCATCAATTTACATCCTTAAGCCTTCACATCTCGATCTTGTACACTAGCTTCTTGAAGGTTGACGTCGGTAGAGATTTTGTGAACAAATCAGCCATATTATCACTTGAACGAATCTGTTGCACATTAATATCACCATTCTTTTGAAGATCGTGTGTGAAAAATAATTTTGGTGAAATGTGCTTTGTCCTATCTCCTTTTATGAATTCTCCCTTCAATTGAGCTATGCATGCTGCATTGTCTTCATACAAAATAGTGGGTAACTTGTCACATTTTACACCACATTTATCTCGAATAAGATGTATTATAGACCTCAACCACACACACTCTCGACTTGCTTCATGAATAGCAATTATCTCAGCATGATTAGATGAAGTAGCCACAATTGATTGCTTAGTCGATCGCCAAGATATGGCAGTGCCTCCATAGGTAAATACATAACCTGTTTGAGATCGAGCCTTGTGGGGGTCAGATAAATATCTAGCATCAGCATAACCAACAAGATCGGGACTGCAATTGTTGCCAAAAAATAAGCCCATATCGGTAGTCCCTTTTAGATACCGTAATATGTGTTTGATCCCATTCCAATGTCTCCTTGTGGGAGCAGAGCTATATCTTGCTAAGACATTAACTGAAAAAGTTATGTCGGGCCTTGTAGTATTGGCAAGATACATTAGTGCACCAATTGCACTAAGATATGGTACTTCGGGACCAAGTAGCTCTTCATTCTCTTCTTGAGGTCGGAATGGATCCTTGTTCACATCAAGTGATCGAACAACCATCGGAGTACTTAATGGATGTGCTCCATCCATGTAAAACCGTTTAAGTACCTTTTCTATGTAGGTAGATTGATGAACAAAAATTCCGTTTGTCAAATGTTCAATTTGCAAACCAAGACATAATTTTGTCTTTCCGAGATCTTTCATCTCGAATTCCTTCTTTAAATAATCAATTGCCTTTTGGAGTTCTATATGAGTTCCAATAAGGTTTATGTCATCAACATATACGGCAAGTACAACAAATTCCGATATTGTTTTCTTTATGAAAACACATGGGCAAATGGCATCATTTATATAGCCTTCCTTTAATAAATACTCACTAAGACGATTATACCACATTCATCCTGATTGCTTTAGACCATACAAATATCTTTGCAATTTGATTGAAAACATTTCCCGGGATTTTGAATTACTAGGCATTTTGAAGCCCTCGGGAATTTTCATGTATATCTCATTATCAAGTGAGCCGTAAAGGTAGGCAGTAACCACATCCATTAAATGCATGTCAAGTTTTTCATGGACAGCAAAACTAATGAGATAACGGAATATTATAGCATCCATAACAGGTGAATATGTCTCTTCATAATCGACACCAGACCTTTGTGAAAATCCTTGTGCAACAAGGCGTGCCTTATATCTTTGTACCTCATTTTTCTCATTTCTCTTGCGTACAAAGACCCATTTATAGCCAACAGGCTTAACACCATTAGGTGTTTGGACTACGGGCCCAAAAACTTCACGTTTTGCAAGTGAATTCAATTCTGATTGGATTGTTTCTTGCCATTTTGGCCAATCAAGTCTTTGTCGACATTCACCAACAGATTGAGGTTCAAGATCCTCACTTTCTTGCATAATGCTGGATGCAACATTATATGCAAAGACATAATCCACCACTATATCCAATCGATTCAAAATTGTCTCAATATCGATTGGATTTATTGATAGTTCCTTATTTTCTTGAGTCTCGGGCTCAGTAGATTCCTCATGAATCTCAGAATTTATTAAGTCGTGGATTTCTTCATGAGATTCTTTCATAGTGTTATTTTGATCATTTATTTTTCTTTTTCTAGGATTTCGATCTTTGGAACCTAATGGTATGCCACGTTTCATGCGTGCTTTTGACTCATTAGCTATGACACTAGAAGATTGTCCAACAGGGACATCAATACGGATTGGAACATTCTCCGCAGGGATATGTGATTTTGTTATCCTTTTCATATCCGTAAATGCATCGGGCATTTGATTTGTTATTCTCTGCAAATGAATAATCTTTTGTACTTCTTTTTTACAAATAGAGACACGTGGATCAAGATGAGATAATGATGGATTTTTCCACAAAATTTCCAGTTTGGTTTCACCAACTTCTCCCCCTAATTTTGGGAAAAGTGTCTCATCGAATCGACAGTCTGCAAATCGTGCAGTAAATAAATCTCCCGTTAATGGCTCGAGGTAGCGAATAATGGAGGGCGATTCAAACCCAACATATATTCCTAGCCTTCTTTGCGGACCCATTTTGGTGCGATATGGCGGTGCTACAGGCACATATACTGCGCATCCGAAAATTCTTAAATGGGATATATTAGGTTCATGACCCAAAACTAATTGCAACGGGGAATATTTATGATAATTTGTCGGTCTGAGACGAACTAGCATTGCTGCATGCAAAATGGCGTGACCCCAAACAGGAAGTGGGCAGCCTCGTTTTCATGAGTAACGGTCTTGCTATCAATTGCAGACGTTTAATTAAAGACTCTGCAAGACCATTTTGAGTGTGAACATGAGCTACGGGATGTTCCACTTTTATCCCAATTGATAAGCAATAATCATTAAATGCTTGGGATGAAAACTCAACAGCATTATCAAGTCTAATAGACTTAATTGAATTATCGGGAAATTGTGTCGTAATCGAATTATTTGTGCCATTAATTTTGCAAACGCGAGGTTGCGAGATGACAATAGGCACACATGGGACCATCTAGAAGATGCGTCTATCAAGACCATAAAATATCGGAACGAACCACTAGGTGGGTGGACAGGTCCACAAATGTCTCCTTGTATACATTCCAAAAACGCAGGGGACTCAATTCCAACCTTTGTTGGTGATGGTCTAATAATTAACTTGCATTGATAACAAGAAGTGCAAGAAAATTCATCATTTAAAAGAATCTTTAAATTCTTTAATGGATGCCCATTTGAGTTTTCTATAATTCGTCTCATCATAATTGATCCAGGATGTCCCAATCGATCATGCCAAAGAACAAAAGTATTGGAATCGGTAACCTTTTGGTTTACAATAGAATGTGCCTCAATTGCACTAATTCTTGTCCAATACAGGCCACAAGACAAAGATGGGAACTTCTCAATAGCCCTTTTCTGGCCAGAGACATTTTTGGTAATGATGAGATATTCAAGATTATTCTCATCTATTGTCTCAATATGATATCCATTTCTGCGGATATCTTTAAAACTCAACAAGTTCCTCTTGGACTTGGAGGAGAACATTGCATTCTCTATGATAAGTATTGTTCCCTTAGGCAGAGTTATAGTAGCTCTTCCCAGAGCCTTCAATTAATTTACTACTACCAGAAATTGTAGTAACATCTGCCTTACACATACTTAAATGGGAGAAATATTTATTCTCTTTGAATATTGTATGTGTTGTACATGAATCAATTAAACAAATATTTTTACAATTGAACTGTGATCCAATTTTGCTTTGTGATATATCCATATTTTCTTAATCTTCTCAAAGAGCTTCTTGAGACGGTAGAACCTCGTGCTGATAACGTGTTATAAAATATAACTCAAAGTAACAAAATAGAACAAGGAAATAAACTAAGAGATGAAGAGAGAAAGAAAGGAAGATAGATTCTTATTTCTTCTTCAATTGTGTATTTTCCTATCTATTACAAGGCCTTTATATAGGCATAAAAAGTGAAGAAAATATGTCATGGAATATGTCATTGAACATACAAAATATGTCATTAAACATTTGAGATTAAGATCATGGAACAAGATTAGACATCCACCATATTATGATTTTTATCATCACAAAATTAATATTTATAAGATAAAGACTTAAAATTCGCCGTTTAGCTATAAAAATTATCAATTTGCTAATACAAAAAATTATTTGTAAATACTGACTTTGGCACATATGCTTTGGTATGAGAAAAATATTTAAACACTTGTCAGAATATGAAATAAGAATTTTTATTTATAAATATCTAACTTTGTTTTTAAGGAAAATCATATCCAAACACAATTAGAACCAAATACTACATTAGTACTATTTTTACAAATTGAACTTTTAATAATTTTCTTTCAACCAGATACAGCCTAATCGTCTATTATCTTTGAAGTTTGAATTGGCTAAGTGTGTTAACGAGAATGAGCAGAGGTATCGACAACAACAAGAAGAAGAAGACGGAAGACGACGAGGTTGAAGAGCTGCTGCGCGCGGCGGAGGATGATGTGTTCCTCAAGCTCAGCCTCAATTCCCATATGGCTCGTGGTTCTTCCACCCAATTCATCGATCCAGATCTCGATCAACGTTTCCGTGCCCTCAAATCCAAACAAACCCCCAAAACCAAAAACCCTAATCCCCAACAACCATGTTCAACCTCTACAGCTTCCGATGATAACTTGTTTTCCAGATTTGCAGCTCTCAAAAGCTCCCTTCCCGCTTATTCATCGTCGGCTAACCAACAGGTTGCGGAGGAGAATGAAGAGGATGACGATGAAGTTGAGAAGGTGATTAAGTGGGCCATTGATGCTGCTAGGCTTGATCCTTCACCTCCCTCTGACACTGATGAAGATGAAAATAGTGAGGATGATGTCAGCTAAGCGGAAATGATTTATGAACGTGTGGTATTTCTTGTTGAATTGAGGTTGGATGCTTAGATTTGATATTGGTAAGAGCTTGTATCTATTGTCATTCTTATTGCTATGCTGATAATACTTGTTTATGCTTACTGTTAACGAGAAGTTGATTGTTTACATTATTAGGCTTAGTAATATATATTACCCTAAAAGGTAAAATGTACTCCTAATTGTACTTTAATATTGATAGATTAAACCTAGAATATGAGATTGTCTTTTTAATACCCTGCCGTTGTTCAAAGATCATAAACTCCCAAATGGTCTGTGTCTCTGTTGATACATGGATGATTTTCTGGTCGCTGGAATTCTCAACTTAAAAGCAATAGTGTGCAGTGTACTCCTCTAACATTTGGATGATAGAACACGTTCCTTATGAATAAATGATATTTGTATAACTGGTGTTGTATCCAAAAGCAAGTTTTGTAGCCTGAGGATTTAGTTAGAAATCTCATATGTAATATTAGTGATAAATAGTAGGAGTACCTTGTTTTTGTTTATTATATATATTGCTTTAGGCATCTGTATAAATGGAGACACGCCATGGTCAGACCAACGATGTTGTATGAGGCTGAGTGTTGGCCAGTCAAGATAGCTTATATCCAAAAGATGAAGATAACAGAGATAAGGATGTTGAGATGGATGTGCGGGCACACCAGGTTAGATAGGATAAAAAATGAGGTTATTCGCGACAAGGTAGGTGTGACCCAATTGAGGACAAGATGCGGGACACGACTTAGGTGGTTTGGTAATGCGAGGAGGAGGAGCATAGGCGCCCCGGTGAGGAGGCATGAGATGTTGACATTGGAGGGCCTACGGAGAGGTAGGCCAAAGAACAGGTGATTAGGCAAGATATGACGCAGCTTCAACTAACCGAGGACATGATCCTTGATAGAAATGTATGAATGTCGAGGATTAGTGTAGTAGAGTAGGTAGTCTAGAGTGTTCATATCAGTAATATTGGTATACAGTCTCGCTTTCTATTGGTAGTAGGTTTTTATGACTAATCGTTATTTTTTTTTTCATTGTTGATCACCTTACTGTCTTGTTTTTGTTATGCTTTTATATGGTTTTTTGGTGTTGTCCTTTCCTGTCTATATTTTCATTAATGTGGTGCTTATATTTTCCTGAGCTGATGGTCTATTGGAAATAACCTCTCTATTCTTATAAGGTCTGCGTACACACTATCTTCCCTACCCCGTGAAGTGAAATAATACTGGTATGTTACCCTTGTTGTAGCTGCTTTAGGCATCCTGTATCTTCTAATCTTTACTGATTCTTCATTAACTTTCACATCTACTGTTTGTATCAAATATTATACTACTATTATGTTTAGCATAGGCATCATCAGTACACTGATTTTTATGTTTTCAACCTCAATTGTGTAAGTAGATATTTTTTCTGGTTGAATATTATACTACTATTATGTTTAGCATAGGCATCATCAGTACACTGATTTTTATGTTTTCAACCTCAATTGTGTAAGTAGATATTTTTTCTGGTTGAACAGGGGACTGGTACGGTGCAAATAAGGTAAGGGTGTTAAACGGGTGAGCCAGGCCGGTTGGAAAACAATGAAACCGGGGGGTTTTGGTACCGGGCCGATTACAGGTTAGTTTTTACCGGGCTTAACGGGTTTGGGTTCATCCGGATAAAAAATAAACCATAAGGGTTACGGGTCCAAGGGGGCGAGCCGGGTTAGTGTTTTTTTTTTATTTTTTTGTTTGTATTTTGTATAGCTATTGTAATTTATTAATATAAAGTAAAAATATAAAGAATACAATGAAGATGAGAAAAATTGCACTTATAAATTACATGTGCTACATTTGTTTCAAAATTCAAACTTACATTTAACAAGTAAATTAACGAAAAAAGAGTAAATTCAAAGGTTTTGTATTGTTGTAGACTCTTTACCTTAAAAAAGCAAATTGGTATCTAGCCGTTAAACTTGTGTGGACGAGGTCGGGCCGATTAACCGATTCTACATGGCTTTTGGTTGACCGAATTTGACCGGTCCGGTTAACTAGATGAAAGGCGAAAGATCGATGTCCTTCAGAATTCTAAAAAGATCAAGAATTGCGTGCCTTTAGATCCCGTCTTTCTTTATTATGAATCAAGACGAAAGGTCGCTTGCGAAACTAAGTAGGGCCTGAGGCCCCCTGCGAATCCGTAAATCTGAGGAGCATGCTGCAACAAAAGGATGGTCTTTTTTTTTGTTATACTAGCGGCGGCAGATTATTAAAGTGAATGGGCCAACCCCTAACTCCAATAACTCAGCCCACTCGGCCCCAAGTATCGGGCCAGGTCGGGCTCGTGTCAACCCAGCCTGTTTGACACCTCTAAATTAAGGTGACCATTTCAACCTTGTTTCAGTTCACAATATTTTTTAGGTTGTACAAACAAATCAACAAACTGCACCAACCTTCTAATCCGAGTCAAATCGAGAAAAAAAATCCTACTATGATTTGGTTTGATTTGGTTTGGTGTTGGAAGAAAAAACCTGATCATAATTGGTTTGGTTTGGTTTGGTTTTAACTAAAAAAATCAAACTGAAACCAAACCAACCCGACATTAATGTATATAAGTTTTAAATATACTTAATACATAAAAATATTTATTGTACTGTAGTTTATAAATATTTCTTAAACTTTTTTCATAGTTTTATCTTTTAACGTATTATTTTAAGCTTCGACTTATAATTTTTGGCGCTCTAGTATTTATTAGTCGTACTTATTTTAGCTACTTCGTAATTTTAAATTATATCTGTTATGTATATGGTTTTATATATATATATATATATATATATATATATATATATATATAATGCGATTTTATTATCTTTTTTGTTGAATATTTTAGTACAATGCCATGACGCATCTCATATTATGTGATGTTGTTGAAAAACACATTATATATTCTGTTTTACTAGGGTTAAAAGAAATATTTGGAACATAAATTCTATATTTTGTGCTTAACATGTGATAGATAGTATGTTAGTTATACGTTTCACCTAATTATCAATTAGTAATTATTTGAAATTTACTTGTAATTATCTAATTGTGTAAATATTTTACATAATCTATGCGTAATAAAAATTTCATGGGACACGTTATTTAATCGTTCCCATTTAACTTGTAACCATTTTTTAAATGAAGTTTAACTAGTACCCAAAGTACAGACAACTTCAGACCTCTATTCTAAGTTGCTGTGAAAATGAAGGTGATAGTAGATTACATGGTGTTTGCGACCATGTTTTAAGGTGGTTTATAGTGTTTTACTGTAGTGAGGTGATGTGGCGGTCCTCTCTTTGCTACTGTTGGGTGTCTTCTTCTTCGTCATTTTAGCTGCAATATGTATTTGTTAGATTTGTTGTTGTTTTGATAAATTGATGATTGGAGTTGGTTCTTTATAATATTTGAAAGTCATATTTTAGTTTTGAGGTCTTCTTTTTACTAGATTTGAGTACTGAAACGTGTGTTGAAATTGGATTGCTGAAATTTGTAAAACAAATTTTTGTTTTTGTGCAATTTGCACTTAGACTAAAAAGTCTTAAGTGCATGCAAAAATTAGTTGACACTGCATACCAATTAAGTCTTAAGTGCATCTTAAATGCATTTTTGCATTATAGACTAAAAAAGTGTTAAGTGAATGGAAAAATTAGTTGCACTTAAAATTTGCAATTTCAGGCATGAATTTTTCCAACTTCAGACTCGCTAAGTCTGAAATTGATCCTAAAACGAATAAACTTGCAAAGTTTTGTGCAATACATTATACGGATATAACTTCAATGATAACCCAAACTGGGTATATATATATATATATTAAACTCATTTACGTTATATAGCTGAGTTCTAATTGATAGTGTTTTCTTGGCTATGCCTTGCACATCCAATGATGGAAGATAGAATCGCTGTAATTAACACAGGTGGATTGTGTTGAAACTGCTCAAGATGTCCCTCAATTATAAACAAATCAGTTCGTTGCGAAACGAAACAACCAATAAGAAAAGAGGAATATTGAGATTATCTGAATAGACATGGTTTCACACTGAAAATTAATTAAACAGATTATTTTTTTTTTTTTGATTATTCACTATATAAAAGAGGAATAACTATTTTAACACTTGAGAGTACCATGCATGTACAAAGGTTATCCAATTACAAGACCCAACTTAAAATAAAAACTACTTGAAACAAGACATAGTTGATTCTCTTGTACATTTAGCTTACTCGTATCAAGAACAAATATCGGTTACCTGAATAGTAAACTTACTCATATCAACACGCCATATCACTTGGGTCAGTTAAAAAATGCCAGACTGAACAACAAGATGGCACTCAGCTTTGATGGTAGGATTAAAAATAATTATGTTTAGAATTTGCACAGGTATAACGTAAAAACAATTGGGACATTGAAAATAATGAAAATTGGATAGCTAAATGCAAAGTTTGTCCCCCTAGAATTCCTCTACAAAATAGTGGAAGTTATATTGTCGATAATGGTTGATCAAGGCGGCGATTACAAAGAAAACTATGTGATAAATAAAATTTTGATGTCTCACCACCATGGTGTAAAAAATTCCAAACTAGAAAGTATGATACACGAGTAACTTGAGCCATCCTGCAAACACAAAAAGAAAGTCCACTAAGAAAGTAACGCAAATATTTGCACGTAAATAAGCAGAAAGAAAAAGCCATAAGTTTCTCGAGGCGTCCAAGTAATATGATCCAGAATTACCACTCCATCAATTAGGTTAAAGGAAATATTGATGTTAGTGTCAACAGATGAAACTGTATGTGCTTTTGCCTGAGGAATGAAATTGCACATTGTGACTGTTGATTGATATTCTTGAAAGGCAAAATCCTAGACAAAAGCCACAAGAGTCGACTATGCACAGAGAAAAACTGAGAATTGTACTTCCAATATTTCTAGAACTTTTAGTTTGCCCTTAGTGACCCCATCTATCATCAAAAAGAAATTTCTACGTGCTCGATTCATGAAAACAAAATTCAAGCCCGCACGTGAGAGGGCTTGTTGAAGGCATAATTTAAATAACTAAAAGTAGATGCTGCCTAACAACTTAAGGGTTAGAAAGTAGAAAAGCCATCCTTACCTAGCCCTGAACTAACGAAACTCATCATGGTATTCATAGTCTTCGTCATCCTCGTTAAATATTGCACTATAGAACACGTATGGGCTATCAATCATCTCTTTTAGAGTAAGCCTTCCGTCTTTATCTGCATCAGCCTGAAAGAAAACATAGCAGAATTATTTAACACCACTATTTCCCACTCACTTACTACTCAATCAGCAAAGAAGAAGAATGTGCATTCTGAATCTATATCGTTTTGGAACATTTCCGTTTTACATGTGACAGTAAGATTCAATCATATTAAAGGTTTTTTCGTTCACTAGTACACTAAAGGAACAAAACTGAGGAACTTGTAAAGTGCAATTTCCTTAATATATTTCACATTCTTCATTTTAGCCAATAAGATTAAGAGTTTCTCCTTGCAATCTCCTTTAAACGTGCATATTAGAAAAAAGAAGACGAGCACCACCTACATTGTAATGTTTACCAAAAACAAGAGACCAGTACGTTCCACGCGATTTATTAATGTATACTGAAATTGAGAATATTGGCTACAGAGTGTACAAGCTAGGGGTGGCAAAATTAACTCAAACTCATTTGACCCGCCCAACCCGCCCAAACGAACTTTGGGCAGGATTGGGCAATGACCCATTTAATGAGTCAGCCCATATTGACTAGCCTGAACAGTCCATTTGCGACCCCTAGTACAATCCAACTAAAACCTAAGCTTTAGGAGAATTATTACATCACAGAATAGACGGAATTGTTTGAATTGTTAACTTCACTGCCTAATCCTGGATTACTTGGAAGTTATGCTGTTCACAACAATTTGCAAACAGCATAAAAAGTAAAAACAAATAGCACCTGAATACCTGATTAGGCGCAAACGTTTTTTGATGACAATAATTTTGAGAAAATACAGACAAGACATTATTCAACAATAGTCGTAAATAAAAGATTATCAGGTAACTTTTAGAGATGCAGAAAGGACTGAATGGAACACATAACTACATAAGTATACTTCAGATATATTTTGCACAGCATTACAAGGCCATTTTATCCTTCAAAATTCTAGCTATAGCTCCTCAACAGGCAAAAAGTAAATCAATAGCAGCAGTTTGGTTATAGGCTTATATAAGGCAGAATGCAAGTGCTTATTGGTAACAGCAAGCAGTAATGACCAAATTCAGCATTCTATTGGAATAGGCATTTGGATCGAGTGAAAATACCTGCTGTATGATGTAATCTGCTTGTTGTTTGGCATAATAACGCTCTGATGGATGAAGTTTTCCAATTATAGGTAGCAATTCAGCGTCCGACAAATATCTGCATAACACCAAATGTAAGGATTTGTTGATGGATTTACTCGAGACAATATTGAAAGAGATGTCTAGTTTCTTACCCATCTCCATCTTTATCAAGTTCAGCAAACAACTTTTTAGCCGGAGACTCTTGTGAATCCTCAGAATGATGAGAAGAATCATGACTCTCCTCATCATAGTTTCTCACTAAGTCAAACAGCCCATGAAAGAACTCTTTGAAGTTAACCTTACCATCTTTGTCACTATCTCTCTCCCTGAAATTATATGAGAGCCAAAAAAGAAATGAAATGATTATAAACAATGTTCACCTAGGAAAGACAGCTTAGCAACAAAAAATTACCCCTTAAGGTTCATTAATAAACCAAAGATTAGCATGAAGAACAATTTTAAGGCATAATACAATTTGAAACTCAAAACTAGTAGAATCTCCAATAATATACCAAACCTACATTTTAATGCACATATACAACTGTAACATTTATCCTGTACAAAACTATACTTGCATCTGATACAGTACAAGTTCTTAAGAAAGACCATTAGCTTGCCTCTGGAGCATGTTCGAATATTTAAGTTTAAATTGACATCCAATTGCTATTTCTAAAAGCTGGAGCTGCTAAAGTCATTGTTTACAATTCTTTCTTATTTTGTCGACTCAGTCACCTCGCCCAGACACAGTATTTAGTCCTCCTCCTTTAGGTCCCATATTTCCTCCACCAATTGTACAACCGAACTAGATTCCTTCTCCGTCCATCAAGACCCCCAATTTACCATCACCGGCTAATGGAGTTAGAACTGGAAGCCCTGCACCTCATCTCAGCACTCCACCTGGGCCTCCAGTATTTTCGTCGCCGCTCCAACCTGCTGCCGTGCCATTCAGAACTTCTCCAACCACCCCTCATCCTGTTGCCTATGATTCAGGTGCGGGTACCGGATACAATACAAAATACAGGTGCAGATCTAGAAGTTGAATTCTTCATCATATAAAGTTGTTTCGGGGGTACAGATCTGAGTACATCTATGGGTGCTAAGATACAACAAACAAATGAATATACAACATATATATATAAGTATATATTTCTATTAATTAAAGTTATTGAACAAAAAAACAAATAAAATTTAATTCTACAGACACCTAATGTCTTTTTCATAAGATATTTCGTCTAATAGCAAAATGTTATCATACTTTATAAAACTACAAACACATGACTAACCCAAAAAACAAAAATCAAATACCCAATCAATCTATATTTTTTTGTTATAGATGTAGTCAAAGCACCCAGGATAAGTTGACCAAATCTATAGCCATATTAATGAATATACAAGCTCAAATCGTGATGCTAGATAAGCACAAGTAGAGGCCATGTTATATTAGCACAAGTGGAGGCCATGTTTCGTACAACAATGGAGGATTACTGGGCTCACGAAGATGCCAATGGATTTGGAGAATTAGGCCACGAATTTAAAATGCTTACACTAATTAGCCTTACTCCAATTGAGGCCCAAGATTCTCAAGCCACTCTTATGGATCGGAATTCTAAACTTCTACCAGGACAGGGCAGCCGCTTAGCGATCTTGCAAGATATAGGCGGCTGGTTAATTTAATTACCTTACAATAACTAGACTTGACATTTACTTTCCAGTGAATGTAATGAGTCAGTTTATGGATTCTCCCTGGGATAAGTCATTGGGATGCAATTGCCCGCATTCTTCAGTATATAAAATTAGCTCCAGCCTCCAGGCAAAGAATTATTGTTTAAAGATCGAGGTCATGAGCAAATTGTTGAATACACATACACTAACTTGGCAGGATCACCTTCTGATAAACGTTCTATGTCTAGATATTGTGTTTAGTAGGAGGTAATTTGGTACCTTGGAATAGCAAAAACTGAATGAGGTTGCTCGACCAGGTGCAGAAATAGAATATGGAGCAATGGTTGTGGCAACCTGTGAGCTAGTTTGGATCAAACACTTGCTCAAGGAGTTAAAATTTGGTGACATCAGCAAAATGGAACTTGTGTGTTATAATCAAGTTGTCCTTCACATCGCATCAAATCTAGTGTTCCACGAGAGAACTAAACATTGAAATTGACTGTCACTTCGTCAGAGAAAAGATACACTCAGGACATATTGCTACAAAGTTTGTGAAGTTGAATGATCCACTTGCAGATATTTTAACCAAGTATTTCACTGGTCATCGCATTAGTTACATATGTAACAAGCTCGGTATATATAATTTCGCATACACCGGCTTTAGGGGGAACGTTAGATAGTTATATAAATAACCCTTGTCCCACTTGGAACAGGAGTAGAATATGTGTTGTATATAGTTATAAATAGGACTACCGTAAAACCCTTAACAGATTATTAATAATATATTTTCTCTCGTGCTTTCTAACAATAAACATTGGTGATTTCTTTTTCAACGCTCTTGCTTCAAAAACATGATTTACTATTTATTTCATTGTTCTTCCTTAATTCAACACTTCTTGAACTCTTGTGAGATTAAAAAATGTGTGGATGAGGTTTCTTTTCTTCTTACATTCTGCTAGCGTAAGTTTGAAGAACTCTTTTGCTAGTTTCGTGAAAAACTTTAGCAGGGTGCTTTTGTTTTTCTCTCCTCTTTGTGCTTGAGAGGTGCAAAACCTTAAAAGTACATCACATACCCAAGTTGTGTCGATGGGGCGAGGATTTTGAAAGATCTGAGCAACATAACTTCAGACTTGTGCATAAACTTCCAAATGTTTTATCTTCCTTTAGCATCCACTTTTTTCTTTGCTCAAAAAAATTGGCGAATCCACTTCGATGATATGTGTTTAGGTTCTCAAACCACTTTAAAAGCTCAAAGTCATTTCTGGCATGTAGATAAGTTAATATAATTGGCAAAACGACCTCGTGGCCACCTAAACTTGTACCCATTTTCAACCGAGTAAACAAAATTATAACTTTCCATTTGAAAGACATTGCGAGATGCTTGATAGCTACCATGTTTTTTTTAAACATTAAAGAGCTTCTTCCATCTTTCCTTTTCTCTCTATTTTTGTTATCTCTCCCTTTCTCTTCCTTCTTTCTTTCCTTCTTTCCAAAGCAGGGAGTCAAAAGGCAATAAAATCAGGTCATAAAATTATAGGCAAAAGAGAATAAACAAAGAAATAACACAAAGCAGATTAAATAATTATCACAGGTAATGAGATCCAAATTTCAAACTTCTGAAGAGGACATTGAAGTTGCAAAAAGAGGCTGAAAATATGGCACACAACAAGGTTTAGCAGAGATGACATCAACATAAAAGACTGATGCCGCAGCAAGGAGGGCAATTGGATATGTTGACGGAAAAGTCAAAGTAAGAAGTGATTGTAAGGAAACAAAAGACACAGCAACAACAGTAGGGATGCAGTTAAAGAGGGAGATAACAAGGCAAACCTCTTGCGCATGACAGGAAATTTTCAGCCAGAAAGTTTGTTCTCAAAATACTGGATCAAGGCAGAGAGCCAGAAACTGATCTCCGAGAAGAACATGAGTGCCTCTTTTATTGCTCTGGATCAGGAAGGAAGGATCTGTTGATCTCAGGGTTTGGCTAATTAGGTAGGTATAATATGACCAACTCCTACCTTCTGGTACAGAAGGGGTCAGTATGGCTTTCTTCCGATACTTATGGGGAGTCATCAAGGCAAATGTCGTACAGGTAACTCTTTTTCCCAGAAAATGGGTCCTTGAGAAGAGGATGAATAAAACAAATTCAACTTAAAATCTTATTTGGGGATATCCATTTTCCTGGAGGGAAAGATAAGATATTCCAACATACCAATGTTTTGATACCACCAGGTACAGGGAAAAGAAGTCCAAGTTATCCAAAAAAGTGAAAAACTAGAGCAGAGAAGACTTTGAACTTCAGATATAAAAAGGAATAGCGTACAGGAAGGAAGGAAAGAGCGGTTGATCTTTTGTGTGTGGGGGGGGGGGGGTTGGGGGAGGGGGGGCTAATTAGGTCGTTTGGAATCAAAAGATTATTATGTCAAAATGGTAGGATCAGTTGAAATGAACATACAAAATACCTTGCTGAGCTTGATATGGATTCTTCTGAAAGTTCCTAAATACCATTCTGTTCAACTTTCCCAGCCCTCTCGAAAAATCATGACACCACACAAAAGAGCAAATGAAAAGAACAACTGATGGCAGGTACAACACATAGCATTGGCACATTAACAACAGGTAAAATAGACCATCATATACGAGAAGAAAAAAATCAGCAAAATGATCGAAACTATTATTTAAGAAAAATATTAAAGCAGCAAATTTGCTGAACCTTATTTCCTCCTTGCATAGCCAGTTGAGTAGTTTGGGGTTTCTGGTGTTGGCAGGATGTAGAAAGCTAAGAGATCACAAGAAAGCAAAAAGGTTATTGGATGAGATGAAATCATCAAATGAAGTTCAGAGAACTATTAAGAAAAGGAGCTTAGGTTAGTAAAAGATTTTCCAGGCCTAGTAGAAACTTACTCATTGAATTCAGTAATGTTCAGAAGTCCATCTCCATCTACATCTGATGCATTAAAATGATCTTCTTTCCACCAGCCCATATCATATCCAAAAGAACTGTTATCTGTTGCAGCATAACCACATCAAAATTTGTCAAAGAGTAAGGGAGAGGATGAAATATATCTAGAAAGGGAGCAGATATGCACTTCAAACACTGTGATTGTGGTGAATTACTAAATCAATGACCAAAAATCGGCTTCTCTATAAGTAACAACAACCCAGTATATGCCCACAAAGTGGGGTGCTTCTCTATAAGTAATCAAAACCCTATTAGCCATAGTCAGCACGAAACAATGGAACCCATGAATGGACTGAAATGATTCAAGTTTAAGTAGAAAGCCATTGGGAAGCAAAATAAGAAGCAACTTGTTTGTGCTCTGGATGTTAAATGCACCCAAAATAAAAAAGAAGAAAGTGAAACAGCATGTCCACATTAGTCAAGCATATAACATATTCAAGAGTTATTCAGAAACGACTGAAAGGATACTGAATCCGTGTGGAAAACGAACAAATCAAGCAATGAGTATCCTCATCTTTCTTTTTTTCCACTAGCTAATGAAGAATTCTCTTTTCTGTCTTTCTGAGATATAAAGCAAATACAGGACTTAAGGTTGTCATTCTCCAGAACATGCGTGAACGCAGGATGCTTTGTGCACCGGGCTACCCTTTTTCTAAAGCAAATATAGGACTTTGCTGAGAAGGGAGTCCAAAAGAAAGAATATAACTGAGAAAATGTGAGGTGAATCTAATTCAGCCACAAAGAAGAAAACAAAGAAAGGGTTAAGAAATATCAAGCTTATTAAAACAAAAATCTACAACCTCTGCAATACAAAATAAGAACCTTATTTTTAAACTAGTATTTTCAAGCCTTTCTCCAAGGAAATGAAGTAAAAGGAGCGGAATCGAATGCTTGAAGTTCTAATATTCTTTGTTAAATGAAGATTGAGCAAACAAGGATTTGTGTCAAAAAGTACAATTACCAACAAACAAAGTTTCAGACGATGCCCAGAGAATGACATACCAATTGCTCTACATGAAAAGGTAAGCATTCAAGTATTCACCATATCCAAAAGATCCAAGCAAAAGCCTAAAACAATTTCTAGCAAGTTTTTTCAATCAACGTAAACTGCAGTAGTACTTAGGGAACATGAATGGTACAATCTATCATATTCAGCAAGCTATTACTACAAATTTGATGGATCACATCAGGTGTAGGGATAGCTGCTTCGAGGCAGTAGACCTATAACGTGCTTGTGACCTTATATATAGGCCATAAATCAATTGAAATTGGTGAAATACTTAGCATCCACAGAGCCCTTTAATCAAACCATTTGACCAATGCCCCCCCCCCCACCCAAAAAAAACCCATTCGGCCACGCCACACGCATCCCTGACCTTACATCTAACTTTTATGTTATATGAAACAGCTTCACCAGGTCTAAGATAAGCAGCTATGGAAACAATCAATTGAGAGACCGTTATACAAATTTTAATAACCTCCTAAGATAGTAGACTAGAGCCCCTTCCTATTGTCATAGTAGACTAGAGCTCCTTCCTATTGTAAAAACAGGTAAAGATTTGACAGAATACGAGGCAAGGACTTTATAGTTAAATAAACAGTAAGATGATAAGAAGCAATGCAGGATATTAAAAAGAAGAGAACAAAATAGAGGCAAAAAGAAAGTGACCTGAATTGCGAACCCAACTGGGCGGCTCATACTCAGAGAAAGAGACAAAACCATCATGATTCTTGTCATGAACCTCCATCTCCCTCTCAGTCCGATGCAACACATCCTTCCTACTCTGCTCAAGATTCCACTCAGTCAACTCATGCTCACTCACGAAGCCATCAGATGGGTCAACATCAATCTTTGGGAACAACAACACAAGTCTATCAGTGACATTGAACTTGTCTTCATCATTAATATAGTCTTCAGCATCCATAAAGTCTTCCCATTCAGGCTGCGATTCTTCACCAGGAGCATGTTCATGATGTAATTCTGGATGGTGGGTATCAATGTACTGCTTCTCCCATTCCTTATCCTCACGATGTCGCTCTATTTTAGCCACTAAAGGGTCAAAAGGAATGCGTTCATGTTCATGGTGAATATGTTGGTCAAAAGTGAAGTTGGAGCGAAGCTTGAGGCGGCGATGCCCATGTCGTTTACCAGCTTTGTTGGAAGGAGATTGAGAGATGAGGAGTAGGAGGAGCACAGCAATTGTGATGTAGATTATCACTGAACCTTTCCCCATCTCCTCATCAAGAAGCAAACAAGCAGACGAGATCTTGAACACTAATTTTATATACCGATTATACAATACAATTAGTTGAATAAGGAATTTTTGTTTGTAGAATGTGAAAGTGATTGGGACTCCTCTTCGACTAAACCTTTTATAAGTATAATATGAATATGTAGATCTCAAAAAGGGTAGAGCTGCGGTGGAACCAAAACAAGGGGAAAGAGTATAAGGAAATTGACATAGTTGGAGCCAATCAACTCGCGACATGTCAAACGGATTGTCCCCTCTGTTTGATGCTACGTGCTGATCAATCTCCTTTGTTTTTTTTCTTTTTTTTTTCTTTTTCTTTTGGTTTCTTTCTTCTTTCTTGACAGTTTAATACTTGAGAAGAATAGATTTCACTTGGCCTTAGGGTTTACAAACAATACTCCATCCATTTCAATTATATGTAATACTTTCTTGTTATTATCTTTCCAAAAAGAATTATATAATTTTTATATTTAAAGCAGTTAATCTAAACTTCTCATTTTATTCTTTAAATGAAAGTTTTTACAGTAATAAAAATATTATGAAATATTTAAAATCCCAAGTTTTAAAAATTATGTACCCATGCAAATGTTATGGCATCTCTGAAATCACAAATTTTAAAAATTATTTTTTTCTTTTTCAATTACGTTCAAAGTTAAGTTGTGTCACATAAATAGAAACAGATAGAGTATCTTTTTCATTGTTTTAGTGTGATAGCAGTCTCACTTCTTCTTGAATCGGCTATCAAAATGAGCTGATAGTTCTCGATGTTGGGGTATATATTCTATTAACTATGGGTTTAGTTTGGATATGGTATTTATTACATAAAAATTATTTATTCAATTTTAATAGAGTTTTAAGTAAATTATATATTAGTTTGTGTCATTTGCTTATATAGTAGATGATTTAGTGCATAGAGTTTAGTTTATAAATGGAAGATTAAATCATCGATTCTTATAAGTATAAAGTTTGAGTTCACAATCTAATAATGGAATAGGACACGCCATCAGGAATAATTGTACAACAAGATTAGATATATTTTAATTATGAGAATGGTTTAATTAAATCTTCTTGTGCTAGTACAATTTGTATGTATTGAATGGACCAAGTAAAATAATTATTTTATATTGACTTAATAAAATAAATAATCTAGACATTAAATGTGTGTATATTATTATTGTTGTTATTATTATTATTATTAGTTATTTATTTATTTATTAAAAGCGAGTTCTTTCATGGGATAATAAGCATGGTAAATTGGATAATAACAATATACACTGACGACGTAATAGTTAGTTGATGGAATTTATGACTCGATTTAGAGATTGATGATACACCTTTGTGAAAGCTTATAAGTTTTTATGTGTGAACCCAGCCGGTGAATTTTATATCCAACACATGAAATAAGTTAAGTAAAAGCCTAAAGAAAATAATTAATAAATTAAACTGTCGCCAATTTGATTGAATTTATTAGTATTTGAAGCTTAACACGGGGAATTAAATAAGATTTAATGGATAAATTTTGAAATTGAATTAGGAATTGTGAATTTGTAGCGAAATAATTCGTAATTTATTGTGGTAAAAATTAATTTCGAAAATTGGAGATTAGTTCCATAATAGGAAGTCTTGTGATATAAGCAAGTTGAGCATGCCTAACAAGGATGATTTCCAAGTCAACATCATAGCATTGGAGTGCTTTAGAGGAGTCAAGATGAAGAGCTAAGACCCTTCATTGCTCAAATGTGCACTTAACCTTGAATAGAAATATTTGTTGTTGACGATCCTAATGATGTTTAAAGTGAAACTGTAAGCATTAAATATGAAATACGACCGCCAAGAATGATATTACAATTTAGGGCCATTAGTACCAATGAAACAAATAGACGTGTAAAAGATGATGAAATGAGTGGTAAATCCCTCTAAATAATAACTATTTTGAGAGAATCATTTAGTCACCGATGAAGGGTAGTTCTATATAAACTAACCCCAAAATTACACGTACCAGTGTAGGAATTATTGAGGGGTAAACCCCCGTATTAATGTGGTGAGGTTGTTTCCCCATATATGGAATGAGATTAATGTGTTGAGATGTTTCCCCTTAAATTGGATAAGATTATTGCTAGCGAGATGTGATGTGATGTGATGTGATGTCGACCCACACAGCATTATGGTGAGATGACTTAGCTGATCGGGCTGAGATCGGACGTCATGCGGCGCACAAGGTGGTATTGTGAGTGGATGTCTCAAGGTGAGACGACTTAGTCGGTCATGATAAGGTCGGACTCCATGCTAAAAATACGGTGGTGTATCGGTGCTAAATATCTCCCAACTTAAAAATATTGAAATTTACTTTTCCCCTAACTAAAAACCTTGGTATTATATAAGTCTCTTATTGATTTCATGTTTCCTTCTTCGTTGACTATTACTCATTCTATTAAGGGGGTGTTTAGTTTTACATACTACTATTATTCCATATGTACTAATGTCACTTTTTCGGGGGCGCTGCATCTTTAATGGATGCAGGTGGTTCCATAGCAAGTGGTGTTGATCCATGATAGCAGTACACCTTCTCCTCAACCGACGTGACCCACTTCATTTGGGATCATGTATCTCTTGTCCTTTGTATATAGTATTTTAATGTGTAGATGGGGCCTTGTTGTCTCACTATAGTAGCACTCTTTTGTTTCTATTAGAGGCTTCGTAGACATAAAGTGAGTTATATTTCGTTTTGGGAAAGTTAAACTAAAAGTGTTGTAATGGTATCGTTGTACCACTTCAATTATTTTCGAGGCTTGTTAATAACATAACTAACAGAAATGAACTGGAGTTATTCATATGGCTTCTTACTGTCTAATTAATAAAACGTATATTCTTTTTATTTATGGGTGAACTGGGTAGACGGCATTGTGCAGGCTTGCTCGACCGGGTGTCACGACCCCAAACCACCCGTTTGTGATAGCGCCTATCGCAATACTAGGCTAGCTGATTGGACATTTATAACCTAAAAGGTCTTTTTATTAATTCATTTACTAATTAGGTATTATCACAAATCTTGCGTTTAAACATTTCAAAACAAGCGGAAAAATATGCAAAACATCAAATACTGCCCGACCCCGGAGCCATTATTCATGAGCAACTAAAATACAATATGATATTGTCTACTCAATACAAGACGAATCTGATCAAAAGGAATACTAAACGATAAGAAGGAGAAAGGCAGGGCTATGGGCGCCGTGCAACTACCTTGTTAACTCCAGAAATGCTCTGAAGGAAGGATCAACTCTCACCCGGATGCCTTGACACATGGATCAGCATACAAGATGCAGGGAGTAACCTGACGCCAACTTAATAAGTAACAATTAAATAAAGGTTGACTGCAGTGATGAGAATTTTAAATTACATATATCTCATAACATAAAAACCTCAGTGGGAATAACAAGATCAAATCAATCATTAAATTTCGAACATCTCGTAAAAATTACAATTTCAATAAAGTTGTTTAAAACATTTGTTCAACATTATCAATAGAGGCTCAGTATAAAAGAAGAGTGAAAATAGTAATTTTATAAAACAAGCCTCTCGGGCGAAGTATCACTCAAATATATAGCCCCCCTCCAGCAAGCCTCTCAATCACTCGTGACTCAACTCTCATTAATCAACACTCACATTCAACACTCACACTCAATAGGTACCTTATAATAACCGATGTGGCGTGCAACCTGATATATAAATATATAGTCGACTGCACTCACTGGGTATCTACAGACTCCGGAGGGGCTCATACAGCCAAAGAGCTATATCGTTGCGGCATGCAGCCCAATCCAACATATCGTTATGGTGTGCAGCCTGATCCCTTACTATCCTCACAATCCGGCCCTCGGCCTCACTCAGTCGTCAACCTCACAAGCCACTCGGGCATTTCAGTACAACTCAGGGAACTCAGCCCAAAACAACTTCTATATATTAAAATAGAGTGATGAACAAGATTAAACAATAAACATGTATAAATCATGACTGGAGGATATGCTTTCTATCAAAAATAATGTGAGGATAATAGTAAAAAAGCCCTTAGGGTCCAAACAGTACGGCACACGGCCCCAAACATGGCAATTAGCCCAAGTTCACAAAATCATTTCTAAACACATAGATATCATATAGAGTTTATCAAAATATGTAACTCTAAAATTGCCATAGGACGGACCAAGTCACAATCCCTACTGGTGTACGCCCACACGCCCGTCATCTAGCATGTGCGTCACCTCATTCAGCCATCGAAATAGTATGAAACTCCGGGGTTTCATACCCTCAGGTCTAGATTTACAATCATTAACTACCTCAAACGGGATGAAAATCTGCTCTGTGATGCCCTTGTCGCTTGACTCGGCCTTAAATTGCCCTAAATCTATCCAAAATCAAAATCATATCATCAATACATGCCAAAGGAACAAAGCCCACGCAAAAATTATCCGATTAAATCAAAATTCCCAAAATTAGTCAAACTCGACCCCCAGGCCCACGTCTCATAACCTAGTAAAAATCACAACACTAGAATTGACATACCTAAGTTACCAAAATTTAACTTCGTTTGACCCCTTAATCACCCGATTTTAACTCTCAAGTTCCAAGCCCTAACTCCCCAATTTTTACCCTTAAATCCCACAAATTCCAAGCTTAATCTACTGAAAATCACCATAGAATCGAGTATTAAGTTCAAAAATCTCATCTCAACAAGATTCCCCTTGATTCCCTCTTCAAACCCTCCAAAAGTTCCAAAAACTGAGTTGAAATTGAGAAGAATGACCCAAATTCGCGAAGGGGCCTTTTTATACTTTCTTCCCTAGGGGTTTCACACCTTCGACCAATAATCCGAATCTACAGACCGCTCCAGTGACCAAATCAACCATCTGCGGTTTTCACTTAAATCCCCAGAACTGCATCTACGCCTAGTCACCGCATCTGCGGTCCCACAGATGTGCCCAACACACCACACATGTGGTTCTTCTCCTATAGCCAAATTCTGTATCTGCAATCTCTATATGCCATCCGCGACCTCGCACCTGCGGTCCCTAATCCGTAGGTACGGAAATGACATAAGCAACAAAAATTAGCAGCATCAACTTAATATCAATTTTTTCGTCAACCACCCAAATTCAACCCGAGGCCCTCGGGGCCTCAACCAAACATGCCAACAAGTCACATATCATCATTCAAACTTATACCAACCTTCAGAACACTCAAAACAAAATTGAAACACCAAATAACCCTCGGATTCAAGCCTAAGGATTTCCAAACTTTCGAATTCCACAAACGATGCCAAAACCTATCAAACCTCATCCGAATGACCCAAAATTTTGCACACACGTCAAAAAATGACACAACGGACCTACTTTAATATCCGAAATTCCATTCTGACCCCGATATCAAGATTTCTACTGCCGATCGAAAAATGCCAAATTTTCAATTTCACCGATTCAAGCCTAATTCTACCACGGACCTCCAAATTACATTCATAACATGCTCCTAAGTCCAAAATCACCTAACGAAGCTATCCGAACTATCAGAACACATATCCGAGGTCTTCTACACATAAGTCAATATTCGGTTGACTTTTCCAACTTAAGCTTCCAAATAAAAGACTAAGTGTCTCATTCCTCTCTAAAACCACTTCGAACACAACACAACCAACACGATATGATGAAATACAATTGAACAACACACAAGGAAGCAGAAATGGACGAAATAAGGTTGTAACTCATGAAATAACTGACGGGTCGTTACATCCTCCCGTTCTTAAATAAATATTCGTCCTCGAATGAGTCAAGAAACATATCTGGAACCTCAAATAGGTGAGGATATATTCTCCACATCTCCCGCTCAGTCTCCCAGGTGGCCTCCTCCACGGGCAGACCTCTACACTGCACTTTCATTGAAGTTATATCCTTTTATCTCAACTTTCAAACCTACCGCTCCAAAATAGCCACTGGCTCCACATCATAAGTCAAATCACCATCTAGCTAAACCGTGGTGAAATCCAAAACATGAGATGGATCGCCAATACACTTCCGGAGCATAGAAATATGAAATACCATATGTACATTTGACAAGCTAGGTAGAAAAGCCAGCTCATAAGCCACCTCCTCAATCCCCCGAAGCACCTCAAAATGCCCAATGAACCGAAGACTCAATTTACCCTTCTTCCCAGATCTCATAACACCCTTCATGGGTGAAACCTTTAGTAGAACCTTTTCCTCAACCATGTAAGACATATCGTGAACCTTCTTGTTGGTATAACTCTTTTGTCTCAACTGTGTTGTACGAAGCTACTCCTAAATCACTTTCACCTTGCCCAAAGAATCCTATAACAAGTTTGTACCCAAAAGCCTGGCCTCGCCCGGCTCAAACCACCCTACTGGAGGTCTACATTGTCTCCCATATAAAGCCTCATATGGAGCCATCTGAATACTTAACTAATAACTGTTGTTATATGCAAACTCTGCGAGCGGTAGAAACTAGTCACATGAACCCCCAAAATCAATGACACAAGCACGCAACATGTCATCCAATATCTGAATATTGCGCTCAGACTGCCCGTCTATCTAAGGGTGAAAAGTTGTGCTCATCTCAACCTGAGTACCTAACTCTCGCTGCACGGCCCTCCAAAACTGTGATGTAAACTGAGTACCTCTATCTGAAATGATGGAAACTAGGACATCATGCAGAAGAATAATCTCTCGGATATAGATCTCTGCTAACTGCTCTGAAGAATAGGTAGTGCACACATGAATGAAGTGTGCGGACTTGGTCAGCCGATCCACAATCACCCAAATAACATTGAACTTCCTCAAATTTCGTGGGAGTCTAACTACAAAGTCCATAGTGATCCACTCCCACTTCCACTCTGGAATATCTATCTGCTGAAGTAAGTCACCCGGCCTTTGATGCTCATATTTCACCTGCTGACATTTGAGACACTGAGCTACAAACTCCACTATGTCTTTCTTCATTATCCTCCATCAATAGTGCTGTGTCAAATCCCCATACATCTTCTCAGCACCCGGATGGATGGAATACTGCAAGCTTTGAGCCTCCTCCAGAATCAACACCCAAAGCCTATCTACATTGGGCACACATATCTGGCCCTGTATCCTCGATACCCTATCATCACCAATTGTCACCTCTATGGCATTGTTGTGCTAAACTATGTCCTTGGGGACAAGCAAATGAGGATCATCATACTGGCACTCTCTAATGTGATCGAACAAGGAAGATTGAGAAACCACACAAACTAAGATCCGATTGGGCTAAAAAATATCCAACCTCACAAACTGATTGGCTAAGGCCTAAACATCAACTGCAAAGAGGTTTCTACCCAACAGGAATATACGCCAAATTTCCCATACTCACCGCTTTCCTACTCAAGACATTGGCCACTATATTGGCCTACCCAGATGGTACAAGATAGTGATATCATAATCCTCTAACAGCTCCAACCATCTCCGCTGCCTCGAATTGTGGTCCTTCTACTTGAACAAGTGTTGGAGGATACGATGATCAATAAACACCTCACAAGATACACCATAGAGATAATGCCTCCAAATCTTCAACGTGTGAACAATGGCAGCAACTCTAAATCATGAATAGGGTAGTTCTTCTTATGGGGCTTTAACTAACGAGAAGCATAAGCAATTATCCTACCATTCTGCATTAATACACACCCAATACCAACTTTAGAAGCATTACAATATGATATATATGAACCTGATGCTGATGGAAAAACTAATACTTGAGATAGTAAAGGCAGTCTTGAGCTTCTGGAAGCTCGCATCACACTTATCGGACCACCTGAATGGAGCACCCATTTGAGTCAATTTGGTCAAGGGTGATACAATAGATGAAAATCCATGTTAGTCAGGCGACCATCTTTGATATATTTGTCAACAATCTGTAAAACAAATGTTAATATTTATTAAAATTTGACTATATATTAGATTAAATTAGGGAAAAAGAAATGATTTATAATTACCTTTTTGTTGCTAATCCACCAATGTTTCTTTTTAGAACAGGAGACAGAAGAAGAGCCAGCCATATTGGTTGGTGTACAATGATCAACCATTAAAATGCCACGCTCTTCTTTATTCTCATTAATTTTCCCTCAGAGAGAGAGAGAGAGAGAGAGTGAAGGTGAGAGGGAGAGGAAAGGTGATGTAAATAAGAGAAAGGGAAAAAGAGAGAAGGGCTTAAATTTTGTACACATACAGAGTGCCAACTTTGACCTGAGGTGAGAGAAAGTGAAAGCATTGATCCTTCTAACTAACAGGAAGTTGTAATAGGTCCGTTGTGTCATTTGTGATGTGTGTGCAAAATTTTATTTCATTCGAATGAGGTTTGATAGACTTTTTGATCAAAACTAGAATTTGGAATTTTTTGAAACCTTAGGCTTGAATGCGATGTTATTTCGTTGATTTGATGTTATTTTAGGTGATTCGAAGTTTGATAAAAGTTTGGATAGTGGTATACTATTTGTTCGTTCTTTTAATTGAGGTCTCAAGGGCCTCGGGGTGATTTCTGATGGTTGACAGGAGTTTTGAAGTTGGGAATTTGCAGTTGAAGTTCTGAAGCTCTTGTCATAATAGCACATGCTGCTAAGGGAACGCAGGTACAGGCCCGTAGAAGCATTTGGGAAGCCATAGATGCGGCCAAGAGCAATAAGTTCAGAAGTCTCATGCGCGGATGGCTTAGCGCACCTGCGAGACCGCAGGTGCAGAAGGAAAGGCGCAGGTGCGGTTCCTGGAAATTAAGTGAATTTCGCAGATGCGCACCTGGGACCATAGGTGCGGTTCCGCAGGTGCGAGATTTTTCACCGCAGAAGCGGTTTAGCTAGGGCAGGACAAATGTATTTGGCTTCGTAATTTTCAGCTCTTCTTCATCATTTTAAATCGATTTTTGGAGCTTTTTCGGAGATTTAGAAGAGAAATCCAAGGGTACTTCGTTAAGGTAAGATTGAACATAAAAATTGTTTCTATGGTGTTATTTCACGGATTAGGCTTGTAATTTATGGAAATTAGTGGTTGAACTTGAAGAAAACTAGGGCTTGAAACTGGAGACCTTTTATTTGGAATTTGAGGGGCCATTTGTTGTTTGATTTTGGTACATTTGGTATGTATGAACTCGTGAGAGTGTAAGGATTCTAGTTTTGTGAATTTTATCAAAATCCGGGATGTGGGCCTAGGGGTCGGATTTGGTCAATTTTAGGATTTTGGACGTAAATTGGTTATTTTTTAGTGGGCTTTGTTCCCTTAGCATATTCTGATGGTATAAATCTGTTTTTGGTTAGACTTGGAGCATCCGAAGGTCGAGTCGATGGGCAAAGACATTGCGGGCTAGAGTTTGGACTGGATTGAGGTAAAATGATTATAAATATTGTATTGAGAGTATGAAACCCTAGATTTCACATCGTTGTGCTACTTTGAGGTGACACACGCGCTACCTGGCGAGCGTGGGGTCGTGCACCATTGGGGATTGTGACCTAGTCCATCCCGTATGACTGTTAAGTCATGTATTTAATTGAAAAATGTTTGATATCATTGTGTTTGGGAAGGTATTACTATGTTTTGGGCTAAAGGCCATATTTGGGCCTCGTGCCAACTATTTGGACCCTTAGGGGCTTTTACTACTGTTTTCGATTTGATATTTACACCTGTTATGATATGGTCTCAATGTTTTAGTAACTCAGTTTTTTTCACTCCTTTTGATTTCATAAATGATATTTTGAGCCGAGTACTTGTTTTACTATCAGTCTGAGGGGCTTGAGTGGGATCTGATTGAGTGATGCGATGGGCTGGTGTTGTGAGGATATCATGGGATCGGGCTACGCGCCGCAACGCTCTGGTACTGATTTGTGTTATATGAGAGGCTGAGGGCCTGATTTATTATACCACGAGATGTGTTGTGATTGTTATGAGGCCGATGGCCTGTTTGATTATACCACGAAATGGCTTATTATAGCGCTTGGGCTGTAGAAACCCCTCCAGGAGTCTGTACACCCCCAGTGAGCACGGGTCCCCAATGTAAGTGATGTGATATAGCCCGAGGGGCTGCTGTTGTTTCATATTGTTGCTCGATGGGCGGTTTTTGATTCATGTTATGCCCCAGGGAAGGATTACGAATGATTGTGAGGTAGCCCGAAGGGCTGGTACTATTGATATTATGCCCGAGTTGCGGTTCATGATACACGATTTGCACAAGGGAATGTTACGTTTCTATCATTTTACTCACTATTTTTATCACTCGTTTGAAACTATTGAAAGATGTTTTAAAAGGATTTTTACTGAAGCTGAGTTTGATTTACGAAATAAATGATTTCTGCACTATTTTGGAAATGTACTGTATTTGCTGTAGCATTATAACGTGATTTACGTGTTTTCTTACTGCTCAACTTTCATTTACTTTTATTTCTTACTGAGTTGGCGTACTCACATTACTCCCTGCACCTTGTGTTCAGAGTCAGGTATTTCTGAACCCATTTGCGGGTGTCGATTTCCCAGTGGCAGAGTCATCGGAGTTAGCAAGGTAGTTGCCCGACGTCCGTAGCCCTGCTCTTCTACTCTTGTCTTCCTTAGATTGTTTTTAGTATATTTTCAGACTCTTCATTGTATTCAGGCCTTAGTAGATGCTTGTGACTTGTGATACCCCAATGTCGAGCTTGTGTATTTATTCTGCATTGTTTATTTAGACTTACATTATGAGATTATTGATTAATTAATGGCTTAAAAATAGCTTTTATCGAATACTGGTTGAATTCGAGATTTGTGTCAATAGACCTAGCTTCACAATAGGCGCCATAAGACCCTATTGCTTTGAGGGCCGTGACAAGTTTGGTTGTTTTTTCCTTTACCTAAAGTAGATGTTAGTCTCCTATGAAGGGCTGATGAAATCGCAAATGCCTTTTGATATACACATGAAAAACACCTTTTAACTTTTCACCTAATAATGAGACAATAGTGCTTATACTAAGGGAAATATGCTTCTCTGCTCTAGCTTAATATAGAGAGAGGGGGAGGGAGCGATAGTCCTTTGGAGAAAAGAAGTAATTTAGTTAAGATTACATGCCAACAGTTTTAGCAGATTTATTATTATGGTATTAGAAATGGAAAGAAATAAAGAAAGAGGAAAAGAGAAACAAAATTGTAAATGTTAAGAATAGAATTCTATTTGGAGTGAATGTCTATAATTCTATTTGGAGTGAATGTCTATCTTGTGGAGAGTTTTACTTTGTGACTAAGTCATATTTCTCCTATTAATATAGGGGTCTTACCCCATTGTAAATCATCCCAAAATTCAATAAGAATTTCCTTTCTCGCTTTCTCTGTAATATTGCTCTTGTTCTTTTATTATTTTATAACACGTTATCAGCACGAGACTCTACCATCTCAAGAAGCTCTTTCAGAAGATTAAGGTAATTTTTCTCCTCTTTTTAATTATGACTGACATTATGAAAAGAAAGTTCGTTGCCCTTGAAATTTCGGGCAAGAACTATATGACATGGGTGTTGGATGCTGAAATCCACTTAGATGCAATGGGTCTTGGAGACACCATTAAAGATAGAAATAAAGCATCCACCCAAGACTGTGCTAAGGCCTTGATTTTCTTGCGCCATCACCTTGATGAAGGGTTGAAAATTGAATATCTCACAATCAAAGATCCACTTATTTTGTGGAATGGCTTAAAGGAAAGATATGACAACTTAAAGTTGGTCACCCTTCCACAAGCACGATATGATTGGGCTCATCTGAGGCTCCAAGACTTTAAGTCTGTTTCTGAATATAATTCTGCGATGTTCGGAATTACTTCTAAATTGAAACTCTGTGGAGATACTATCAGTGATTATGATATGCTTGAGAAAACGTTTACAACGTTTCATGCCTCCAATATGGTTCTGCAACAGTAGTACACAGAGAAAGGTTTCAAGAAGTACTCTGAGCTGATTTCTCTTCTTCTTGTGGCTGAGCGAAACAATGACTTGCTCATGAGAAATCACAAAAATCGACCCACTGGGTCTACACCATTGCCTGAAGCGGATGAGGTATACTCTCATTATGCTAAGCGTGAAAAAGGCCGTGACTCTATTCGCAGTCGTGATCGTGATCATAGTCGTGGTCGTGACTCTATCCGTAATCGTGATCGTGATCATGGACGTAGCCGCGGCCGTGGCCGTAGACAAGGAAGAAATTTTCCTCGTGTTAATCATCCCCCAAAGAGAAATAACCACAAAAGGTGGAAAGGGAAAGATGAGAAGCCAAAAACAAATGATTCAGAAATTGAATGCTATCGTTGCGGTGGAAAAGGCCATTGGGCAAATATTTACCGTGTACCAAAACATTTGGTTGAGCTTTATCAAGCATCTCTAAAGAATAAAGGCCCTGAAGCCAATTTTGTCTCTGACAATAATTTTGATATCACCCACTTGGATGTGGCAGACTTTTTTGAGCGCCCCGATGGAAAAATAGACCACTTGATCGGTGATGGATCCGTGGTTAAAGATGATTGAGTAGTTTAAATTTTATTTTTCCTATTTGCATTAGTTAGTGAATAAACACCATGTAATGACAATTTTTTACATGAGTAGTAGTCATTAGTATCAATTCGCATTATTTATTTTATAAAATAGTGTTAGTTCTTTTTAACAGAATATAGTTCCAGAAACATTGTTATTTCGTCGGCATCTAATGGTTTTAAAATCATACATGACTAATATGATGTTAGCTCTTTACTCATATATGACTAACATCCTATACGTTAAATAAATAACATTATTTATTTTATAAAATAGTGTTAGCTCTTTACTCATACATGACTAATAGAATAAACGTGCATGTTGTTATGGAAAAATTGTTCGTGGCTATAAAGTAGTTTTCCAACTAATGATATATATATGGATAAATGATTCTGCCAAATATGATAACCAATAACTCCTATGACTCTAATTCAATGATTTCTTCTATGTAATATTTTACTGAATTCCATCTATCAACTGTATAAAGAAACAAGAGGCCTTAATCTCATGCTATATTCACTGTTGTTCAACTAAGTTTTCAGTCTGACTTTATCGATCAACTGTGTGATACCCAATGAATGATTCTGTCCAGAAACATTCTCTTTTTCTAAAAATACTAACGTTTATTCGTATTTTTATTTTGTATGTCAAAATATGGGAAGCAAATATGGATATCTCACAAAGCAAACTTGGATCAAATTTCAATTGTGAAAATATTTGTTTAGTTGATTCATGTGCAACACATACAATACTCAAAGAGAAGAAATATTTCTCTCATTTAAGTATGTGTAAGGCAGATGTTACTACAATTTCTGGTTGTAGTAAATTAATTGAAGGCTCTGGAAGAGCTACTTTGACTCTGCCTAAGGTAACAATACTTATCATAGAGAATGCAATGTTCTCCTCCAAGTCCAAGAGGAACTTGTTGAGTTTTAAAGATATCCGCAGAAATGGATATCATATTGAGACAATAGATGAGGATAATCTTGAATATCTCATCATTACCAAAAATGCCTCTGGCCAGAAAAGGGCTATTGAGAAGTTCCCATCTTTGTCTTGTGGCCCGTATTGGACAAGAATTAGTGCAATTGAGGCACATTCTATTGTAAACCAAAAGGTTACTGATTCCAATACTTTTGTACTTTGGCATGATCGATCGGGACACCCTGGATCAATTATGATGAGACGAATCATAGAAAACTCAAATGGGCATCCATTAAAGAATTTAAAGATTCTTTTAAATGATGAATTTTCTTGCACTTCTTGTTATCAAGGCAAGTTAATTATTAGACCATCACCAACAAAGGTTGGAATTGAGTCCCCTGCGTTTTTGGAACGTATACAAGGGGACATTTATGGACCTATTCACCCACCTAGTGGGTCGTTCCGATATTTTATGGTCTTGATAGACGCATTTTCTAGATGGTCCCATGTGTGCCTATTGTCATCTCGCAACCTCGCGTTTGCAAAATTAATGGCACAAATAATTCGATTACGGGCACAATTTCCCGATAATCCAATTAAGTCTATTAGACTTGATAATGCTACTGAGTTTTCATCCCAAGCATTTAATGATTATTGCTTATCAATTGGGATAAAAGTGGAACATCCCGTAGCTCATGTTCACACTCAAAATGGTCTTGCAGAGTCTTTAATTAAACGTCTGCAATTGATAGCAAGACCGTTACTCATGAAAATGAGGCCCACTTCTGTTTGGGGTCACGCCATTTTGCATGCAGCAATGCTAGTTCGTCTCAGACCGACAAATTATCATAAATATTCCCCGTTGCAATTAGTTTTGGGTCATGAACCTAAAATATCCCATTTAAGAACTTTTGGATGCGCGGTATATGTGCCTGTAGCACCGCCATATCGCACCAAAATGGGTCCGCAAAGAAGGTTAGGAATATATGTTGGGTTTGAATCTCCCTCCATTATTCGCTACCTCGAGCCATTAACGGGAGATTTGTTTACTGCACGATTTGCAGACTGTCAATTCGATGAGACACTTTTCCCAAAATTAAGGGGAGAAGTTGGTGAAACCAAACGGGAAATTTTGTGGAAAAATTCATCATTATCTCATCTTGATCCACGTGCCTCTATTTGTGAAAAAGAGGTACAAAAAATTATTCATTTGCAGAGAATAGCAAATCAAATGCCCGATGCATTTACGGATATGAAAAGGATAATAAAATCACATATCCCTGCGAAAAATGTTCCAATCCGTATTGATGTCCCTATTGGACAATCTTCTAGTGTCATAGCTAATGAGTTAAAAGCACGACTAAAACGTGGCAGACCATTAGGTTCCAAAGATCGAAATCCTAGAAAAAGCAAAATAAATGATCGAAATGACACTATGAAAGAATCTCATGAAGAAATCCACGACTTAATAAATTCTGAGATTCATAAGGAATCCACTAAGCCCGAGACTCAAGAAAATAAGGAACTATCAATAAATCCAATCGATATTGAGACAAATTTAAATCGAGTGGATATAGTGGTGGATTATGTCTTTGCATATAATGTTGCATCCAGTATTATGCAAGAAAATGAGGATCTTGAACCTCAGTCTGTTGGAGAATGTCGACAAAGACTTGATTGGCCAAAATGGCAAGAATCAATCCAATCAGAGTTGAATTCACTTGCAAAATGTGAAGTTTTTGGGCCTCCAGTCCAAACACCTAATAGTGTTAAGCCTGTTGGCTATAAATGGGTCTTTGTACGAAAGAGAAATGAGAAAAACGAGGTACAAAGATATAAGGCACGTCTTGTTGCACAAGGATTTTCACAAAGGCCTGGTGTTGATTATGAAGAGACATATTCACCCTTTATGGATGCTATAACATTCCGTTATCTCATTAGTTTTGCTGTCCATGAAAAACTTGACATGCATTTAATGGATGTGGTTACTGCCTACCTTTACGACTCACTTGATAATGAGATATACATGAAAATTCCCAAGGGCTTCAAAATGCCTAATAATTCAAAATCCCGGGAAATGTTTTCAATCAAATTGCAAAGATCTTTGTATGGTCTAAAGCAATCAGGGACGAATGTGGTATAATCGTCTTAGTGAGTATTTATTAAAGGAAGGCTATATAAATGATGCCATTTGCCCATGTGTTTTCATAAAGAAAACAACATCGGAATTTGTTGTACTTGCCGTATATGTTGATGACATAAACCTTATTGGAACTCCTATAGAACTCCAAAAGGCAATTGATTATTTAAAGAAGGAATTCGAGATGAAAGATCTCGGAAAGACAAAATTATGTCTTGGTTTGCAAATTGAACATTTGGCAAACGAAATTTTTGTTCATCAATCTACCTACATAGAAAAGGTACTTAAACGATTTTACATGGATGGAGCACATCCATTAAGTACTCCGATGGTTGTTCGATCACTTGATGTGAACAAAGATCCATTCCGACCTCAAGAAGAGAATGAAGAGCTACTTGGTCATGAAGTACCATATCTTAGTGCAATTGGTGCACTAATGTATCTTGCCAACACTACAAGGCCCGACATAACTTTTTCAGTTAATGTCTTAGCAAGATATAGCTCTGCTCCCACAAGGAGACATTGAAATGGAATCAAACACATATTGCGGTATCTAAAGGAACTACCGATATGGGCTTATTTTATGGCAATAATTGCAGTCCCGATCTTATTGGTTATGCTGATGCTGGGTATTTATCCGACCCACACAAGGCTCAATCTCAAACAGGTTATGTGTTTACCTGTGGAGGCACTGCCATATCTTGGCGATCGACTAAGCAACCAATTGTGGCTACTTCATCTAATCATGCTGAGATAATTGCTATTCATGAAGCAAGTCGAGAGTGTGTGTGGTTGAGGTCTATAATACATCTTATTCGAGATAAATGTGGTGTGAAATGTGACAAGTTACCCACTATTTTGTATGAAGACAATGCAACATGCATAGCTCAACTGAAGGGAGGATTCATAAAAGGAGATAGGACAAAGCACATTTCACCAAAGTTATTTTTCACACATGATCTTCAAAAGAATGGAGATATTAATGTGCAACAGATTCGTTCAAGTGATAATATGGCTGATTTGTTCACAAAATCTCTACCAACGTCAACCTTCAAAAAGCTAGTGTACAAGATCGGGATGCGAAGGCTTAAGGATGTGAATTGATGCTCTCATCAGGGGGAGTTAATGCGCGTTGCACTCTTTTTCCCTTACAAGGTTTTGTCCCACTGGGTTTTCCTTGCGAGGTTTTTAACGAAGCAACCAAAAGGCGTATTATTAGATATGTGTACTCTTTTTCCTTTTCTAGATTTTTTTTCCCATTGGGTTTTATTTTAGTTAAGGTTTTAATGAGGCACATTACTTATTGAGTAGATATTCAAGGGGAGTGTTAAGAATAGAATTCTATTTGGAGTGAATGTCTATAATTCTATTTGGAGTGAATGTCTATCTTGTGGAGAGTTTTACTTTGTGACTAAGTCATATTTCTCCTATAAATAGAGGGGTCTTACCCCATTGTAAATCATCCCAAAATTCAATAAGAATTTCCTCTCTCTCTTTCTCTGCAATATTGCTCTTGTTCTTTTATTATTTTATAACAGTAAAATTGAATATTTGAACAGTTTTGAAGCCATTCAAATTAATACATTGTTTTTATAAAATCGCAATAAATTTTTTCAAGAATTTACTAATTTATTTTTATGATTGCGCGAAGAGCGGCAAGTTAACTAGTAAAATAATAGAGGAAGAGAAAGAACTTGCGAGATCTATTCGGATGGTTAAACTAAACGTTGGAGCTCTTTCAAAACCGTAGAATTGCTACAATTGATCCCAACCTACAACTCACAACTAGATTCAACCAATTCTAAAAGACCTATATTCATTTCTGTTTTCTAAATTTTAACAGTTTTAATCCATCGAAAATATTAAGCAAAAAAAAAAAAGTAACATAAAAATTACTTCACTTCATACATGTAATCATGAAAATTCTACATTTTGTGTGGAGGATTACTGAAAGAATTGTCACGTACAGTGTTTCATATATGTTCAAGGTACATAGTATGTTATGCATCTCTTTCTCCATTCTTGCTTATTTTATTCTTTTAAATCTAAATTTGGACAGATCCAAAACCCTTAAAATCTCATTCAATTTTGAATTTTTCAGGGATCAAATTCAGAAAACAAAAAAATACCAAGACGTCGTCCATTGTACACGTTTGTAGCTTCAATATTTGCAATTATCCACATTGTTTGCAGAAAAACAGAAGACTTCAACGGACCTATAAGATCAATAATAGATAAAATTGCAATATGTATGAGTTATATAATGCCAATTTTATACACCATGCAATTTCAATGGCTATTAGTAGTATCTTTTGTAGATAATTGCATACTCACTTCAGAAATTATGGTAGAAAAGTTATTTCCACCAGCATCCAGACTTTTCGATAAGATAGATGAGCTAGCTTATGCTGCAGAAACCCTACCAGGAAAATTTGATGATTCCATGGAAAAGTTGCCAATATTTATTCATCAGGTACCATTTCTTGATTGGGCACTATTCTATCTTATAGCGTGGTTGAATTTCTGGATTTCGTGTTTGACTCAATGGGGATCCAGGAATGCTAGGGAGAAGGATATAACAATTGATGTAAATCACAATGATCAATATCACCAACAAGAACCAACAGTTAAATCAGATTTGCCTACTAAACTGTGTAGCCAATTGTATAACCCTAATGTTTCACATGAACAAATCATGGCAAATGAAAAATCAGAATGTGGGGTAGATGAGAAAAAGATTACTGGGTCAGAAATTCAAGCATTTGTAGAGGATGCAAGTCCTAAAAGTTCATCGAGTTGTGATCCATTTGAGGACGCAGTTTCATCACCAATTTTTGGTTCTCATGAAGATGTAAACAAAACAATTGGAAAGTGTAGCTACAAGGAAATGCTAGAGAAACGGTCTTAAGAAAACAAAGAGAGCATGATCACAGTTTGGTGAAGAAAACTATTGAAGATGAAAGAAGCATCATCAAAGGGACAAGGTGGAAAATTCATAATTGGATTTTCTTTTTTGGCACAAAAAATGAATGAATATTACTGAAAAAATCTCATTTCAGCTTCAGTAGAATATACATGTTTAGGACTGTAGACCGCCTCTCTCTATCTTTTCGAGGTAGGGATAAAATTTGCGTATATTCTATCCTTCTTAGATTCTACTAGTAAAATTTTACTGTGTATGTTATTATTATTGTTGACCGTAAACAAGAAGATATTTATTGTAAAACCAAGTCAATTTTGAAGTAGAATAGACTTGTGCATTTGTGGAATTGAGATTAAGTAGTTAATATTTTCCTCTATATTTTTTCGGTTTGTCCAAAATGAGGAGAGGAAAGAGAGTGTTCCTTTTTGCTCTTTGTAACTTTCAAAAAGAGCAGTACACACTTACTCTATTTTTTTTAGTGCTTATTTATTTTGTTTTATATTTTTATTTATATTTATCTATATTATTATAAATATTAAAACATCAAAGCTAAAAATTGAATTATTAAAAGAACCTAATTGTGTTGATTATTTTGTGAAGGTGCAACAAGAGAAAGTTGATAATGGTAAGAAAGGCCTTGAACAAACATTTTGGCATACTTTTTGTCAAAAACTTTTTCTTTTGACCAAAAGCAAGAATGACATGTACGTTTGGCTTATGCTTATCTTGTGCTTATCTAAGGCCATTGAAGTTGTCATGATGCCAAATACCACGGACGTGATGGTGCCTATCACAGTACTAGGCAAGCCAATCAAAACACTGACCACAACAAAATCTTTTATTAAAAAAACCATTTTTCTAGTATGAATAAGTCCCAAATTAGTCATATGAAATAGCTGAATAAAATAGAATATGCGAAAACGAGTACAAAATACCAACACAACCCAACAATCCGGTGTCATTAGTCAAGAGCCTCTAATACAACTCAAACTAACTGAATAATACATCATAAGTCTGAAATAGCAGAATACTAAGATAGAAAGGAGGAAAGTAGGGTTGTGAACCCCGTGCAGCTACCTTGCAGTCTCCGGTAAAGCTCTGAGAGTGCTAGAAGCTCTCACTCTGTCATTCGAGCACCTGGATCTGCACACAAGGTGCAGGGAGTAACGTGATGTGATGATCCGATAAGTCGTCTCATGAGTTACCGTTCCATTTCTCCCATTTTTGCATGTGTATGCTTCGTTATCCGTGTTTTGTGGTATCGGGTTGGTTAGATCGAATCCAAAATGATTTTGGTAAGGTTCGAGACACTAAGTCTCTTTTAAGAAAGTTTGAGTTGGAAAAGTTAACCGGATATTGACTTATGTGTTATAAGGCTCGGATGTGAGTTCCGGTGGTTCGATTAGTTTCGGGAGGTAATTTGTTATATAGGAGTGTGATCCGAATGGATTTTGGAGGTCTGGGGTATAATTAGACTTGAATTGGCGAAGTTGATATTTTGGCGATTTTCGGTTGATAGGCTAGATTTTGATCCAGAGGTCGGAATGGAATTCTGAGTGTTGCAAAGCTTCATTGTGTTATTTGGGATGTGTGTGCAAAATTCCAGTTCATTTGGACGTGGTTTGGTTGGTTTTTTCATCAAAATCGTATTTCGAAATATTTTAGAAACTTAGGCTTGAATCCAATGTGTTTTGCATAATTTGATATTGTTTGAGGTATTTTGATGATCGGAACAAGTTTGAATAAGGTTTTAGGATGTGTTGGTGATTTTGGTTAAGGTCCAGGGGCCTCATATGAGTTTCGGGTAGTCATTGGGATCATTTGAAGTTAGAAAGTTGCAGAAAAATTATAGGTTCAGCTGTGCAGGATTATTGCACTTTGTGATCGCGTAGGGCGTATCACAATTGCGTAGAAGGATTTGAGGAGGACCTGAATTAAGACTTCGCGGTCGCATGAGAGGCTTCACATGAGAGGAAGGCTGGGAATTTTTGCATCGCGTTCGCGAGAAGGCACTCGCGATTGCATAGAGGAAAGTGGGTCAGATAGGCTGAAGGAGAATTGTTCATCTTGTTCGCGTAAGGGTCTTCACGTTCGCGAAGATATAAGAGCAAAAGGCATCGCATTCACGTCCTGCATGTCACATTCGTGTAGAGTAATTTTGGGGAGCTTAAAGTTTGTTCGCGATCGCGATGAAGGAAAAACAGAACTGGACAGAATGTTTTAAGTCATTTCATTCGTGATTTTTGGTCTAATTTCACCCATAGTTGATCATTTCGAGAGCTTCTTTGTGGAGATTAAAGAGGGATTCAAAAGGGATCGATTGGAGGTAAGCTTTTTGAACTTAAAACTCATTTCTATTGTGAAATCTACTTAGAAAATCATGAGACTTAAGCTAAAAATGAAATAACTAGGGCTTGGGATTTTTGAATTTTGATTGGGGATTTATAGGACCAATTGGGGTCGGATTTGAGAACTTTTGGTATGTATAGAACTCGTGGGGAGATAAGGAATCCATTGGTATAAAAAATTTTGAATTTTGAGACGTGGGCCCAGGGCTCGGGTTTTGCTAATTTCGAGAATTTTGGTACTTTTCGATTGTTTTCGCCTGAGCTTTGTTCTCTTAGCATATTGTGACGTATTTGTTCTGATTTTGGATAGATTCGACACGCATGGAGGACAATTCGAGGGGCAAAGGCATGACGAGCTAGAGATTTAGCCGGTTCGAGGTGAGTAATGATTGTAAATGATGTTCTAAGGGTTTGAAACCCCGTATTGCACATCGTAGTATTATGTTGAGGTGACTTACATGCTGGATGGAGAGCATAGGGTAGAGCACAGCTAGGGATTGTGACTTAGTCCTTCCCGATTGATGATTTTACTGCGTATTTGACTATAAACTATTTGTTGTCGTCATTATTTAGGCTGAATGTCATATTTGGGACTAGATCAAACTATTTGAACCCTTCGGGGCTATTTATTGACATTTCCTCAATGTTTTGTCTTATTGCTTGAACTCTGTCATGATATTTTCCACTATTCTACTATTCAACCATTCTTTCTTAGTTTTAAGACTTAAAAATGATATTTTAAATGATGTTGGGCTAAAAACACTGTTTTAATATTGCCCGAGGGGCTTGTGATGATTTTCTTGGACAGATTAAGGCCGAGGGCCTATATTGTGAGGAACACTGATACTGATTTGAGGCCGAGGGGCTGAGACTTGTATGCCATGAGGTGGCTTGATTGATATGAGGTCGAGGACCTAGGTTTGATGCCACGAGATGGCTTGATATTGTGTTTGGGCCGTAAGGGCCCCTCCAGAGTCTACACACCCCCAGTAAGCGTGGGCACCCATTATGATATGAGACTGAGCCCGGGGGGCATAAATTGTTGATATTGTGCCCGAGGGGCGAACTTCTATGTGTTTACTTTATCTTAATTGTTTGTCAATTACCTGTTTATTTGTTGTAGAAGTATTTTGTTCTACTTTTCATTGGTTTACTACTTGCTAATTACTTATTTAACTGCTTCATATAGACTACCTTGTGTAGTTTTCTTACTTTCAGTCATTATTTATATTTATTACGCATTGGGTCACACTACTCACATTACGCCATACACCATATGTGCAGATTCATGTGTTGTTGGTCCCGCTCCAGAGTGCTGATTCCTTCAGTGAAGGCGGTGTTTCGGAGGCTACGAGGTAGTCGTTGGTGTTCACAGCCCCGAGTCTCTATTTTTCCTGTCATTTCTATTTTCTTCGAACAATTGTACTACTTTTGGATTTAGTAGACTAGTGTTATTACTCGTAGATGCTTATGACTTGTGACACCTATTAGGGCGCTGTGTCGGGATGGATTTCCACTTTGTTATCTCTATTTTGCTAATTATTGCTATTAGATAACTTTTAAACCATCTTTGTGTTATTTAACTACTATTGGAGGATAAGTTGTGTTAGACTGGCTGGCAATCTTCTTCACGAGAGGCGCCATCACGATCAGGTTTGGGGTTAGGGTCATGACATGTGAGTACGCCAACTTAGTAAGTAACTAAAGTAAATAAGGCCTGAGTGCAGTGACGAGTAGTTAAAAATCATGTAAGAGTGTTCAACAGAATATCAAGTCAAACTGAGTAGTTTCATAGATAGTTATTTCGTAAAAACTTCAGATTCAATTGAAATATTTTGAGATCATGTATTCCACATCTTTCGACAGACGCTCCGTATAAAAGAAAAGCAGAAATAGCAAAATGTCATAAATGGGCCCCTCGGGAAAGGTTTCACTCACAGTATAGCCTCTCGGGCAAGCCTCTCAGTCACACATGACTTAGTACTCATCATATATTACTCACACTCAGCACTCTAGCTCAGTAATATCTCATAACAATAGTAATCAGAATAATCGATGTGGCGTGCTACTTATCTATAGTTTATAGTCGACTACTCTCACCGGGGATGTACAGACTCCGGAGGGGCTCCTACAATCCAAACATCATGTCGCTGCGGTGCGCAGCCCGATCTAATATATATCGTTGCAGTGTGCAACCCCATTCATATGTATATTGCTGCAGCGTGTAGCCCGATCCATATATATAATATCGATGCAGTATGCAAGCCAATCCATAACAGATATATATATAGTTCTCACCATTAGGTCCCAAACCTCTCTCAGTCATTAACCTCACGGCCACTCAGGCATATCGGTAAAAATCAGGGAACTCAGCCCAAACAATTTTCATATATAAGAAATAGAGTGATGAAACCGGTTTTAAACAAATAACAGGTAAAACATGACTAAGGATATGCCTTCAAATCAAACAGAGTGAGGAAAATAGAAACAATGTCCCTACGAATCTAAACAGGTCGGCACAAAATCCCAAACATGGCATACAATCCAAAATATAGTATCAATCTCTAAAGTACGGGATATCATAATATTTCAAATCAAATACCCGGCTTAATAGTCACTATGGGCAGACCAAGTCACAATCCCTACCGGTGCATGCCCACACACTCGTCACCTAGCAAGTGTGTCACCTTATTTATCAAAGCAATACGAAATACCGAGATTTGATACCCTCACGTCTAGATTTACAATGGTTACTTACCTCAAAAAGGATGAAATACTACTCCGCAATGCCCTTGTCTCGACTCGGCCTCAACTCGCGTCGAATCTATCTAAAATCAAAATAATGACGTCAAAATATGCTAAGGTAATGAAGCCCATGCGAAAACAACCAAATTACAACACAAATCCCGAAATTGGCCAAACCTGGCCCACGTCTCAAAATCCGATAAAATTTACATCAATAAAATCCTTATCCTCCCACGAGTTCATACATACTAAGAATACTAAAATCTGACCACAAATGACCCCTCAAATCCCTAGATTAAGGTCTCAACTTACAAGCCCTAATCCCCTAATTTTTGCTACTAATTTGCATAGATTTCAAGCTTAATCAGTCAAAAACCATCATAGAAACAAGTTTAGTGTACAAGAACCTTACCTCCATGAAATGCCTCTTCAAATTGCTCTCTCAAGCTAAAACTCGTATGAGAAAATGATGAAATAACCCAAAAATTTGTGAAGGAAATCTTATATACTTTCTGACCTAGTGTTTTTGCACCTACGGTCCTCTTAACGCACATGCGGTGCCACTTTTGCGGTCAAACCAACTGCTTTTGCGATTTTCACTTAAACCCCTGGAGTCGCACCTGCGTACACACTTCTGTATCTGCGGTCTCGCAGGTGCGATCCACCTTCTGAACTTGCGCCTTCAGATCTTCTTGCTTATTTCCGGATCTGCGACCCTCTGGGTGCTTCTACGAGCCCGCACCTGCGGTCCCAAGCCGTAGATGCGATTATGACAGACTTCAATAACTTCAGCTGCAATTCCCAACTCCAAAGTTCCCGTCAACAAATCTAAAATTACCACGAGACCCTGGGACCTCAACCAAAAGCATAAAAAAGTCATATACCACTATCCCAAACTTATACCATTCTTCAAAATAGCTCAACAACATCAAATCAACCAAATAACATCAAATTCAAGTCTAGGATTTCAAAAACTTCGGAATTTTGCTTTTGATCAAAAAGTCAATAAAACCTCATCCAAATGACCTGAAATTTTTCACACATGTCCCAAATGATACCATGGACCTACTCCAACTTCCGGAATTTCATTATGACCCTTATATATAAATCTCCAGTATCAATCGTAAAATTCCAAAAATCTATTTTCGCCAATTCAAGTCTAAAACTATTCCAGACCTCCAAAACACATTCTGATCACGCTCTTAAGTCCCAAATATCCTCCCAAAGCTATCAGAATCATAAAAACAAAATTTCGAGATCGTTTGCTCGCAAGTCAACTTCCGATTGACTATTCGAGCTAAAGGACCAACTTAAGTGACTAAGGCCTCATTTGTTTGCACTTAACGGAGGTCTGAATCTTAATCATTCAGATCTCAGACATTAAGTGCATTTGTTTTTAAAGTCTAAATCTTAATCATTGAGATCTTAGTCATTAAGTGTGTTTGTTTTTTTTACTTCACAACCACATAATAGGTTTGAATAGGTATGTATGATTAAGATCTAGAATAGAGACTTAATTTCATTAAGATGCTATCACATATTTATTATTAACTGCCACCACCGCCTGCCATTATCAACTAACACCATGCCGCCGCCACAACCACTATACTCAACCACCCATCCACCTACCCACACCCCACCGCCGCCACTACTACCACCTTACTACCACCACGCCACCATCATCCTCAATTAATGCCTCCATAATTGACCATCACCACATACTATCCCCACCACTCTGACCTCTATCATTCTCACCCACAATCAACACTTATCCGTATCAACTATCATAATTGGCCACCCCGTCACCATCAACAACTACAGCCGGCACTGCCCATCATTTTAACCTATCATCGCCGATATTATTAATTATCACTACCCACCACCACTATCCTCAATCATAATCACTACCACTACCAATCATAACTATCTATTAGCATGAACAACCATCATCAACCAAAACTACCACTAACCACCGCATCTAGTCATCATTCACTTGTCAGTCATCACCACCAACAACTATCATATTTTAAAAAGCTACATATTTTATTGACAGAATATTATATTAGTTATGTATTGGTCAAAAATCTGACCAATCGACCATCATGGTATCGACCCCATCCTCAAATGCAGTTCCCAATACAATGAATAAGTGGGCGTAAGCTCGTCCAACCCACACTAATTATGGAGCAAGAGTTAAGGTCGACCCCCCCCCCCCCCATTGAGGGAAACGATGCCCCCTCGACATGGTCTACCAAGGAAGGGGCCGATGGGCGAAAGGCCTCTAGCTATAAATAGGGAAGAGGAATTTATTCCAAGGGGGCTTCTCCACAGTTTCAGGTTTGGAATCACTACTCTTTCCCACCTCCATCTTCAAAAGAAAGAATATTCCACTCCTTCAAAAAATGCTCGAAAAATCCAGAGATTGAGAGTATTCCCGGAACCTTTCCAAGGAAAGGCGGCACCGATATGGAAGAACAAAAGTAAACTTGTATTCCTTGAACCTCTCCAAGGAGAGGTTGGGTCAGTTTTCATGATCAATAAAGTTTCCCGAATACTGTCTCTATTAAATTGGCTATCTTGTTGCTTCAATTCCTAATTCGGTATCAATTAGGGTTGGCTATGATTTACCCCTTTTTCACGCATTTGATTGATTTGCTTAAATGTTATTCGATAATATTTTAAGTAAAAATAATTTGGCGTCGTCTGTAGGGATTTCCTAGTGAAAACTTTTAGTTGTTCCTGAGTCAAAGGAAAAGCATCAAGAGTATAGCTCGATTCAAACCAGGATCGACAAAATTGCGCCAAACAGAGACGATGGCGAAACCCTATAACTCCCACTCATCTTCCATTCATCTTTCCCGCAGCGTCAGACTGGAAATCGACGCAAACATGCCGCAAGCGAGAAGTCAAAAATCAACCTAGAACAATTGGAATGTTATAATTATGCACACAAGTATAATGCAAGTACAACATGTCTCACCTCCCTTTTTTTATAATACGATACACGTGAGGGCGTAGAGGAGTTCTTCCACTTTAAGGATGGTCGGAACGGAATTAGTTACTTAAGTTTTCAGAGTCGCCACTTGAGAATATAATGGTGTCCCAAGTCATCGGTTTAATCCCGAACCGAGGAAAGTTTGACTCTGTTACAGTCTCCGAACTTGAAATCTGGATAAGGAATTCTGTTAACCCGGGAGAAGGTGTTAGGCACTCCCAAATTTCGTGGTTCTAGCACGGTCGCTCAACTGTTGTTTTTGTTCTTATCTGATTTCAATTATGTATTTTAATTATGTGCATTAGTATTCTGCTTTTGTATTTTAAGAATTGCAACGTCGTGAAAATGCATCATTGACCACACCATACCAGTACGCCTGTGGCTTTGGATATATTTCGACTTCGTTGGGAATAAGATTTGGGTCACATAAATGTGCACCCGTTCATGAGAATGTATATTAGAATTGTGCCTAATGGTATCTATTCTTTGTTACTTTTTGAAAGATCGTGGAATTAGATAAACGATCCTTCCGAGTCTAAAGATTTTATGATTAATTTTCGAGGACCCCATTTTGTCTATTTTGTGACGGGGTTCATCTTATTTCAATTTTTAAGGTCGAACCTATGGTATACTACGTTTTCTATCACTTGTTTTTGTCTTAATCTATATAATGACTAATGCTATCTAGTTAAGGTTTGTATTATTGTCTTTTATGTCCAGGCCTTTATATGATTTGGGCCTGGAAATTGGTCCAGGAGAAAGGGATAATGCACAACTGTGCATGAGATACGTTTTGGCCCAACTTGTGCATACTGATTCTGCTCATATGAGCATTAGGGCTAAGATAATTGATTAAGGGCCATTTCGCCCGATTAGGCCCAAATTATAGACGAGATCAGAAGAACAGTCTTAAACATAATCATTTAACTGTTAAACTACACATAAAGTTTTTTTTTCTAATAGTACATGATCAAAATTTCCAAAAATAGTACAGCATTTCTATTCATGCATTATAGTTACGAATTCGTTCAAATCTGGACACTCCTATTGTTAAACAACTTGCATATTAACTATCCTGATTCACTGATTCGTGCTATAAGTTGATGCACTGATTATTCAGATGTGAAAATTAAATTATCGTTTTTATTCGACTGGAAACATTAAACTGAATCTATAATAAACCTATTCAAATTAAGTCCTGGATTTCATTCATATTTATTCTTGTTTCATACCATGCTATTGAATTTTAAAGCGAGTTTATAACCAATCAATCTTAAACAATTCAGTGCTATAAACGAACTTTAAATCTAACTATTTCATACTTTTCGAGTTTATAATCGTTGATACAGAATAAACTACAGAGGCATTTCAATCATTTTGTATTATATTTCTGAATTAACGATAAACAAAGATCTAGAAATGATCAAACCAAACTTTAACCAGTTTTCTTATCTATAATCTATATGACTTATTATCACTTTTCTACTTTGTGTAACCTCTACATGAATACCTACATTACCTATTTCAAAAAAGTTATTAATCCAAGTCAGCAGTTCAAAAGCCCACAGTCCAAATTATACATGTAATTTTCCTAATAAATTACATATAGGTTCTAAGAATTCTACATCTACAACAAAATAGAAATACAAGTACATATGGAAACTAATACGCATTTCATTTCATCAAAGAACTTCAGTTACATCCTTGAGAGGTAGTAGTGTACCTGATCAAATCGAGATAAAAATCAATGAGTTCTAGGATGAAGAAGAAGCATAAGAAGATCAGCGATAGGCAGCAATCCAAATATCAACAGCAATGAATGCAAATTAACACAACAACAAGCTCGATTTCAGAGTAGAAAACCCAGTGGATTCAACCAAACTAATGAAGAACAGTGAACAAAAATCCAAAAATATCACTCGAACAAACAACAATGTAGCAGTAACAATGTTTTAAGTGTATTTTAGATTTCAAATCTTCTGAACCCTTTTTTTTCTTAATATGCCCTAAAGGGGCCTATTTATAAAGTAGAATGGGAGGGAAATTTCAATTAGATATTCAGATTTCCCGCCCCTACTCTTTTTATTATTTTCAGTTTAGTCTATGTTGATTAAATGTGAATACACTTGAACCCCTACTAGAAGGTTCTAGGGTATTCTCCATTATTCCATTTAGGCGTAAATGCCTTTATTACCCTCACTTGCTAATATTTTCTACCTATTTACCATTTAGTTATACCTAGAATGCCCTTTATTGTTTGGTTAATTGCATAAGAACCAAGCCTATTTGTCTTTTATACCCTTAGTCTTTCCAAATTATTCTCAGAATACATTTACCCATTCCCCTTTTACCCCTGTATCTTATGTTTATTTACCCGACCTTTAGGTCAATTTAGACCTTGAGCAGTCAAAAATCAGAACAGTATTTTGACAAATAACCCCAATTAAATAAACTTTACATTATAGCCAATTCAAAGCTAAGTAACCTTTTTTCAGAAAGAACCATTTTGCAAACACATCCCCAATTAGCCTTTTATTCATACAAGTCAAAAGTCAAAACTGTATTACAATGATAGCCAATATTAAACAGTCTTACAAATATAGCCTTAATACGACTAATTACTCATAAATTTAGAAGAGTCAAGCAAAATTGAATTGCGATGATAGCCAACATTAAACAATCTTACAAACATAGCCCTAATTATGACTAAACACTCGATTATATGGACTCGGAGGAACAATTTGATAATGGTTGAATCTAATTAATGAGAACACTCAATCGAAAATTAGATCTATCAAGCACGAACCCTAAGTGACTATTAAGTATGCGATTTAACTAGTGACTTAAATCAAAAAAGAGAGCATACAGTCGATTTCATGTACAAACAAAAAAACCTTGAGCATGCAACAGATTCAGGATAGCAAATAATAAAGATAAACGAAGAAAAAGTAGCACAATAGAAGAAATAGGGTTCGGGGCTACTTAGCTTTTTCTGTTGGTTTTCTTTTTCTTTTCTATCTTTCTTTTCCTTCTTTTTTCTTTATTTTTTTCTTTCTGATTCTTGATTTTCCGGTTGTCCGAAGGCCTTGAGCCTTTCTTTGACTGTTGATCTTTCAAACAGACTCCTAGAGTCTTATTTGTGGTGAATGAGTCATGTTTTAAAGACTAGGGTTTGACTGGGGTAGTTTTTAGTTTGGATGTATCCGCTAGAGTTGGATTCCGGTGGTATACTTTTTAATATTCGAAAGGTTAGGCTTATATTCGAGGGAAAGTAGTGGATATGGTGAAATATGGGCTCAGGGTGGTTCAACAGTGTTACTGGTGGAAGCTGATTCAAAAGTGGTGGTCGCCGGCTAGGGTTCCGACGACCTATTTTTCAAGATTAGAGAGGAATAAAAGGTTTTTGGCTGGAGTTAATGTGATGGGGTGAGAGAGGAGGAGAAGAGGGTTCAGGGGTATGAAATTTAGTCGGAGAAGACAACCAGAATCGGACCATCGGTAGGGTTCTGGTGGCCCTAATAGAGAGGAGGAGGGAAGACAAGGCGGTGATTTCCAACCATTGGATGAGATTAAACGAGTGGCCAGGATCTATTATACTTCATACGACGTCGTTTGATTTAAAGGAGGCCTTTCTCTCATCCGTTGGATGATTTAGATGAACGGTTGTGATCAATTCAAATTAACGGCGTCGTTTTAATTATTATACAACCATTTGTTTTGGTCCGTTTGATTCAGTTTTTCAATGGTCTAGATCTATTTTCTTTAAGCGACGTCGTTTGGTTTGTGTATAGGCAGGCCGGTATTTTCCTTTGGGCCTGGTTCATGTATTAATTCATTTGGGCTGATGAATTTGTAATTTGGCCCAATTGCTTTGTATTATAAGTTGTATATATATTTTTGTATTTGTATTTTCTCGTATTGTATATATTTTTTGTATTCTCTTGTATTTTGTATATTTTGTTTTTATGTATTTTTATTACCACTGTATTTATTATCTCTTGTATTTTGTTTGTATTTTGTATTTTTCTTTTAATTTTTCTAATTTTTCCTAGAATTAAGACTAATTATCTTATATTTTGGTATTTTCTAATTAATACAAGAATGTATTTTGTTTTAATTTTCTTTGCTTTATTTTCAAGAAATAAAAACAAACACTGGTACTTCTACACAATGATCAATAAGTTTCACACAAAAATCATTTTTTATAAAATTTTTGGACTAATTTGCTTGGGCAAAAATCACGTGCTCACACAACATATGATACAGGCTGAGCGCCTTCGCTATCAACATAGTACAGTTCGACCTTGCTCGAACTGGGACTCAAGCTGAGCGCCTTCGCCATCCATATAGTGCAGTTCGACCTCGGTCGAACTGGGACTCAGTCTAAGTTCCTTCGCTATCAAAAATAGTGCAGTTCGACCTCCGTTAAACTGGACTCAGGCTACGTTCCATCGCTATCAAATTAGTACGGTTCAACCTCGCTCGAACTGGGACTCAGGCTAAGCGCCTTTGCCATCAACATTGTGAAGTTCGACCTCGCTCGAACTGGGACTCAGCCTGAGCGCCTTCGCCATCAACACGGTATAGTTTGACCTCGCTCGAACTGGGACTCAGGCCAAGCCCTTCACTAGAAACATCGTACAGTTCGACCTCGCTCGAACTGTGACTCAGTCTGAGCGCCTTCGCCATCAACACAATATAGTTTGACCTCGCTCGAACTAGGACTCAGGCTGAACGCTTTCGCCATCAACATAGTACAGTTTGACTTTGCTCGAACTGGGACTCAGGCCAAGCGCCTTCGCCATTAACATAGTACAGTTCCACATCGCTCGAACTGGGACTCAGGCTAAGCGCCTTTACCAGCAATATAGCACAGTTCTACCTCGCTCGAACTAGGACTCAAGCTAAGCGCCTTCACCATCAACACAATATAGTTTGACCTCGCTTGAATTGGGACTCAAGTTGAGTGCCTTCACCATCAACACAGTACAGTTTGACCTTTCTCGAATTGGGACTCAGGCCAAATGCCTTCGCCATCAACATAGTACAGTTCGACCTCGCTCGGACTGGGACTCAGGCTAAGCGCCTTCGCCAACAACATAGTACAGTTCGACCTCGCTTGAACTGGGACTTAGGCTGAGCGCCTTCGCCATCAACACACTACAGCTCGACCTCGCTCGAACTGGGACTCAGGCTGAGCGCCTTCGCCATAAACATAGTACATTTCGACCTCAATCGAAATAGGATTCAAGCTAAGCGCCTTCGCCATCAACTTAGTACAGTTCGACCTTGCTCGAACCTGGACTCAAGCTAAGCGTCTTTGCCATCAACAGAGTGTAGTTCGACCTCACTCGAATCGGGACTCAAGCTAAGCGCCTTCGTCATCAACAACGGTACAGTTCAACCTCATTCGAACTAGGACTCAGGCTAAGCGCCTTTGTCATCAAAACATTATAACCCAACCTCACTTGGGAAAATACAATCATCCACCGCCCACGGCTGGATCAGAAATTGATACAGAGCACATAAATGCAAAGCAAATAGCAATAGAAAGATGGAATCCTTTATTAATAAGGGCAAAAATGCGGGCCAATGCCACTTACACCTAGTGTAAGCCGGACAAAGAGTACAATAAAAAAAATAGCAAACAAACCAATGCCCATCGGTGTAACCAAAGGAAAGACTGACACATAACAGACTCATTTTTTCGCTCGGTGCCAGCATCGTTGTTGCCATCTTCACCACCACCATGGGCACCATCATCGATCTCAGGTGTCCCCATGTTATAGCCACAGCTAGCTCTCGCTTCGCGGGCCTTTTGGCGTGCCACCTCCATAACCTCCTCAGACACAACGCCCTCCTCCAACATGTTCTTAAAAATGTTGAGCTGGGAATCGGCATAGACCCAAAGATCATAATTTTGGGGGGAACACCGGTTTGGCCAAAGCCCGTAGGCGATAGTTCTCCTCCTCCAAAATAGCGACCTGGTCCGACAAATTTTGCGCCTCCTGGTCAATCTCACCAATCCACTCTTCAAGCCTTGCCTCCCTATAGGTCGCAGCCTCACCCTCCGACTCTCGTTGAGACACATTAACGCGAACCGCTGCCTCAAAAGTTGCCGCCCTCATTGAACCGACCCCCTCCGCACGCTCCAGGTCGGCAACCTGACCCTCCAAGACAGCCAGCTTCACTCTCTACTCAGCCTCAATCTCCATAATCCTAGTCCGGATTTTCTCCATCACCGACTTCAGCTCCTGCACCTTGCCTTCCAAATATTCGCACTTGGTGGAAACACCCCTCTCTACTTCGAGCTCCCCGTCCTTGAGGCAAATTTGGCCCTCGATCTCACTCCTGTTGCGCGTCACTTGCAATAGCTCATAGTCCTTGCGCTCCAACTCTTTACCCAATGCCTGGTTGCGAGGATCATTTCTTAATCGCTCATGCAGCTCGCGGTAACGATGGTACTTCCCCAACATTTGTAAAATGATCCTAGACCGAGCGTTTGCCCTGCGAATATTCTCCATTTCTAGTATCTACGACTGCAAAACATAAAGAGTAGTTAAGAAAATGGCCGCCCCACACTAAAGGGTCGACGGATTAAAAGTCATGTATAACATACCCACAAACCCATCACGGCCACTTCTTCCATCAAGGCGACGTCCAGAGTCTATCTTGGGGACTCATTCTCAGCCTCAGAACACAGCAGGCTGAACTGCCCTACCAACTCACCCATATGGGCCAACAGGTTCATATCTGCAAGAACATCAACTATGCGAGCCGGCCCCTCCGCATTGACCATCGAATGGGTGATACCCTCTTTAAACATTCGAATGTCGTTAGGGTCTAGGTCGGACACAGACTCATACTCATCCACCATCACACAATTCCCCCTCTCTGCCGTCAACGGTGCAGCATGACCTATCGACCATGATGGCGATTCGACCAAGTCTACGGTGGTGGTCCCCAAGGACTGGTCATTCGCCACATCGACAGCATGAACTTTTGTTTGAGATACAGCATTAGCGGAGTTCTTTGGGATCCCACTCGAAGGGATAGCATCAACCGCAAGTTCTGCCTCTGTAGCAGATTCTGCGATAGTGACCCTGTCATGGCCCGCCGGAGGTGAGTCCAAGTTAATCACCATTGGGGGAGCCATCTCGAAGCCCGTTCTTCGCCTCTTTGGCGGCTCGCCCTCCTACTAGTTGACGACTCAGATCGCAAACAAATAGTACTAGATGGGTCTTCATCCCAAGATGTGACCCGGGTCAGGTTGGTAAAAGCCACTAACTCCACGGATGCCGCCCTCGATGAGGGACAGACTACGAATGGAGCACTGATTTGAGCGACCATGCCCGGGAAACGGAATGCTAACTGAGGGGCCCTAGTTCTACGAACCAACCCTGATTACAACAAATAAAGGCCAGGAAATGAGAAACGGACAAAAGAGGTCGAAGAGTAGAAAGGCAATCTCACTTGTGTGGGTCCTACGACCGTGACGATGCCCACATGCGAAACCCCATTGTGTGGGGCAGAACGGCCTCTACCCATTCCCGGATCCCCTCCAAAGGTGGCAGAGGCCCCTTGTCAGCTGCAAGGCATTATAAATAAGTTTACAGGCAATATAAGGCATAAGGAAAGAAACACCGACACAAATCCCAACGGCCAGAAGTAGGTACTTACGAGCAAAATTCCACACGACTGGGAAGTTGGTAGGATCCACTACAAGATGTTCTATCCACAAAAAGAAAAAATTTTTAGCAAAGCGGCGGCTGGTACGGTCGTCCATACCGACCACCAACCCTCTTAACCCACGAGGGAGCGTATACCCCGTATCCTTGGGGGGCAAACAGACTAAGCACACGCCTCAAGGTAACCTCACGACCTGCTAACTCCGCGTATTTGATGAACATGAGAAAGAGCTTATACAGTCGTGGGTATATCTAGGTGGGGAACACCTCATAGTAGTGACAAAAGTTGATCTCTAGCATCGGGAGCGGTAACGTGTACCTGATAATGAAAAGGTACACGTAGAACGAGCAGTACCTAGGGTGATCTATTTGAAGCGATCATTCCTCTCGTCCATCACTATCTCGATGAATTTGGGGATGCCCCATCTCTCCCTCAGCTCCTTTATTCCCGACTTTCTCACAAGGGATTCAATATCGGAATACTCCCTACCGCCGTCGCTGTTGAATTTCTCCACCACCCTTCCCGTGTTGGACAAAATCTCATCCACGGAGGGGATTGCCTTACTCTCTGCCAGGTCCACATCCCCTCATGCCAGAGCATGAACCTTAGTCGCCGACGAGATGGCCAGAAGATTGTCGTGAGGAGAAGATCCTACCATCGTTGACTTGGAGAAAAAGTGGGGAATCTATCGAGAAAACAAAAAAATTAGAAGAAAGTTGCGAGAGAGAAAATAAAGAAGAACTTAGAATGTCCAAAGATGAATATTTCATAAACCCTCTCGAAAACAGGCAAGAAAGAAAGTGTGAGAGACAAAATTAACAGTTTAACCAATTTATAGGGCACTAATTCCCCAATGCGCGAAATCCAAGTCACCATTAGAATCTGACCAATCATAAAAACGATTCGGTTCCTCAGGAACATGCGCACTTATGATTGTCAAGAGCCATCGTGACCGTACACATGAAGCGATGCTCCTTTTATTCGTTGTCGTTCCTTCGAAACTGCCACAACGGTATGTGGATGTCAACGAACACCCTCTATGCTGTTTTGGAACCCATGATGTTGTTAAGGGAATATGAACCAGACTCCCAACATGATCACATCACCACCTAGTCTATCTGTTGAGGTCGATAGGGTACTACCCCGACGAACGGAGGACTAACTCTATTTGTCAGAAATCTAACTAATCGAACACCATGGTATCTCCCCGTCCTCAAATGCAGTTCTAAGTGAAATGAATAAGCGAGCATAACCTCGTCCAACCCACACTAACTATGAACAAAGTATTAAGGTCGATCCCCCTATAAGGGGAACGACGCCCCCTCAACATGGTCGACCAAGGAAGGGGCCAATGGGCGAAAGGCCTCCAGCTATAAATAAGGAAGTGGAATTAATTCCAAGGGGGCTTCTCCACGGTTTTAGGTCTAGAATCACAATTCTCTCCCACACCCCTCTTCAAAAGAAATAATATTCCTCTCCTTCAAAAAAGGCTCGAGAAATCTAGAGATTGAGAGTTTTCTCGGAACCTCTCAAAAGAAAGGCGGCACCGATATGGAAGAAAGAAAGTAAACTAGTATTCCCTGAACCTCTCCAAGGAGAGGTTGGGTCAGTTTTCATAATAAATAATGTTTTCCGAATATTGTCTTTATTAAATTGGTTATCTTGTTACTTCAATTCCTAATTCGGTATCAATTAGGGTTGGCTATGATTTACCTCTCTTCACACATTTGGTTGATTTTCTTAAATATTGTTCGATAATATTTTAATCCAAACAAGTTAGTATTTTATTTAAATTTTATGTTTATTAATTTTCAAATTAAAAAAATCTATACATTCAGATGTTAAAAATCAAACAGTCTTAATTATTTCTATTCAGATCATAATACACATCTTAATATATTCAGATGTGTATTCAGATTCAGATGTGTTAATCTTAATGCACATCTTGATATTCAGATTCATTCAGATGTCTTAATCTTAAAAAAAATGATGCCTAAGTGTCTCAAACCTCACAAAAACCATGTCGAACCCAACATAACCAATACGATAACACAACATACAACTGGACAAGGCATAAAGAAGTAGAAATATGGGAAATGGAACGGTAACGCATGATACGACCAGAGGGTCAGAGGTAAAGGCTCTTATCTTTGAGTATCGTGATAGTCTTTATATGATAATTCCTGATATTTTCATATCTTTTAAGTTGTCATGTGAAGTTGTTGGAAAGTATGTACATATTTGGGGAATAAAATTTATGTTTGACCCCAGAGTTACTTCTCATCATGGTGAAGTGACTTTCTTTGGTTTAGAGAATATGATTTTTATTGCTTCTTATAGCATTTGGTTATACCATAAAAGTGTATACTTTGTTGAGAATTTTACAAGTTTGTGGTTTTGTTGGAAACATGAAACTTTACTCTCTCTTGATTCTTCTCATGAGTATTATTTTTCTTATAGTCAAGTTTGTGTCATTTGTATTGGAGATAAGTTCTTTATAGATTACAACATTTGAATATATCATAAGAGTGTCACTTTTGAGTGCAAGATTGAGATCTTAGATCTGTTAGCTTGGACATAAAATGCTTTGATTGGATTGTCTTGATACTTAGGTTTGCCCTTCTCTTAGTTTGCAAGGTCCAAATTTGAAGACGAATTTCTTCCGATGGTTAGGGGAGGATGGTACGGCCCATGATAGCCAACATGTTCTTTGGATGTCAATTGATGGCTACTATCGCAATTGGGAGGCTATGTGTGTAATTAGCCATCAAATGTAGACTGCATGTAATTGGCGGCTATATTTGAAATAATTGACTACATTTAGATCCTAAGAATTAGCTTAGGGCGTTTTGATCATTTATAGCCAAATACCACTCTAGTATAAATAGCCCTTAAGGCTTTTATTTTGGTAGACTTAATGAATGATAAACTTGAAGACATGCAAGTCTTACACTTGTCACACCTCCTTTTTACGGAGCTCTACTGGTTAAATGAATGTGTATTTCTACACTTTACCCGTGAGGGCGTCGAAGGAGTTTTTTCACTTTAAGGACAATCAGAACGGGATTAGTTATTTAAATTTTCAGAGTCGCCACTTGAGAATATAATGGTGTCCCAAGTCACCGGTTTAATCCCAAACCAAGGAAAGTTTGACTCTGTTACAGTCCGCGAACTAGAAATCCAGATAAGGAATTCTGTTCACCTAGGAGAAGGTGTTAGGCACTCCTGGATTCTGTGGTTCTAGCACGGTCTCTCAACTGTTGTTTTGATTTTATCTGATTCAAATTTATATATATTAATTATCTGCAAGTATACCGCTTTCAAATTTTACGAATTTACAACACCGTGAAAATACATCCTCGACCACACCGTACCAATACGCATGTGGCTTTGAATATATTTCGACTTCGTTGAGAGTAGGATTTGGATCACATAAATGTGCACCCGTTCAAATGAATGTATATTAAATTATACCTAATGGTGTCTATTCTTGTTATTTTTAGGAAACGATAGTGAAATTGTCTAAACGATCCTTCCAGGTCTAAAGTTTTATAGTTATTATTTGGGAGCCCCATGCGTTTTTATCTTGTTACGACGCTCGTCCCTTTTCATTTTAAAAGGTTAATTATTTGTATACTATGTTCTCTAATATGGGTTTTTCCCTTAATATAACTGTTTAGAAGCAGTTATTATCATTAATTATTTGAATCCAGGCCATTACACATTATTGGGCCCGGAATCTAGATTAGCTTAACATGGCTGCACCAGAGTGCTATTGGCTAATTAAAGCCAGTCAATATTATTTGGATCTATTATGACAGGCTCAAGAGCCATTTCGACTGGATCTGGGCCTATATTCACACTTAGGCCCAGATTATTAATATCTAAAGCAGGCTTAAGGCAGATTAACATTTTTATGAACTAACAACACTATGAACAAATATTATTCAGTATTAGCAATTAACTGTTTCTACTAGCGCCAATTTACATTTGAACATTACTGGTTTCAATATTGTCAATTAACTAGGAATGCCAACACCAGTTTAATCAACTTGTTGCTATTTAACTACTAGATTAGCAGAATCTGATCTACGAGTTATTTATCGGTTGAGACGCTACTTGCAGAGTTATTTTGTTGTTTTTATTTAATTGGAAACAATATTCTAAGTCTTCAACTAAAACACATTCGAATTGTAATTTGAATTTTATTCATACTCTAATTTCTATTTTTCACCATACATTTAAGTTTGAACACAAATTTCATTTTAAACCAGTATCAGTAATGCTCACACATTAACACGATTTAAAATTCAACTAACTCATGCTTTTGGAATTAATCGATTCTGATTCAGAATTTAATTAACAAAATATCTAAGTATTTGTGTATTACACGTCTAATTTTCAGAATAGTTATAAATCTGTAAGTGAATCGACTAAGTTTAGGCCAGTTTTAGTTTTAGATTTAGGTGATCATTTTAACTAACCTATTTAATCTATTTCCTACATTATATGCTACTACTATAAATCTGAATTGAGTTCGTGCAGTCCAGTCCTTATTGCAACCCAATTCCTAATGAATTATATGAGATCTAAGTATCTATAGCTACAAAAACAGAAGAATAGATATACAATTGCAAAATGAAACTAATCAGCACTTCATTTCTTCAACGCATTTCAATTACATCCTTGAGAGTTAGTAATGTACCCGATCAAATGAGAGAAACAATGAGTTCTAAGGATGAAGAAGAAGAAAATCAGTGATAAGCAGAGCAACCAAGATAAATTAGATTGTCGACCCTAATTGTTTTGATTAATGGTATCATTTTATTTTCTAGCCAACTGCTTGTTTTGGTTCGTTTGATTCAAGTTATCAACGGCCCAGATTTGTTCTCCTGATACGTCGTCGTTTGGTCTTGTATACAGATCGGTATTAATTTCTTTTGGGCCAGGTCTTGTTTGGGGTGTTAATTGGGCTAATGCATTTGAGATTTTGGCCCAAAACCTTGGTATTTTGTATTATATTGTATTATACCTTATTTTTGTATTTTCAAATTGTATTTATTTTATTTTTCTGTATTTTTCTTGTATTGTATTTTGTTTTCTTCCGTGTTTGTTTCCAATGTATTTATTATTTTCTGTATTTTGTATTTTCTTTTGATTTTATAATTTTCTTAGTAATTATCTTATATTTTTGGTATTCTGTAATTAATTCAAAATTGTATTTTTGTTTTAATTTTTCTTGACTTTATTTTCAACAAATAAACACAAACACTGATACTTCTACACAATAATCAACAAATATCAAAACAAAAATTATTTTTTTATATTTATTTTGGACTTAATTGCTTGGGACAAAAATTATGTGCTCACAACACTTTATCCTTATCTTTTAATTAATAAATTTATATTTATGCCTTTAATTCCTTTATTGCTTTATTTATGCTTTCATTAGTATTAAATTAGTCTTAGTTTGTGAGAAATTAGTAGTGAATGCTATATTGTTTAATTACTTTATCCGAGTTTTCAAGAGTTGCTTCCTAGTCTCATAAGTTACACAATTCTCCCTTATCGGGACTTCATATTCAGTCCAGTTTTCTCTTCTGTCAGCCAAGAGAGCAGAGAGTCTATATATATACAATATTATAGTATTTTCACCATCATCCGGCTATAATTGATGGGCAGGCCCCTATTGGGATACCTCTTATCAGATGGTTAGTTATGTACCGAGCCTACTGTGGTCGAGTACTTTTAAGCGAGCCTAGAATGATCGAGATACAAATCCTATTATGGCCGGGCACCTATGAGTGAGCTTACTACGGCATAAAAGTTATATCGAGCCTTATAAGGTCGGACATCTATTTTACTTACTATACTGAGAGAGTTGAGTCAGTATCAGCACGTAAACGTATCTTCAAATATCTTTGATTCCCATTTACTTTCAGTTATTATATTATCAGTTCAGTTTCAACTTCAATTATTCTATTGCATTACATACTCAGTACATTATTTCGTATCGTCGTCCCTTTTGCCGGGGAGTCTACATTTCATACCTGCATGTCCTCAATGACAATTGGACAGACCCTCCCGCAAACATAGTCAAACATTAGCTTGGTTGGTAAGCTTTACTTCCTCGGAGTTACCAGGTCTAGACCTTGAAGTCCATTATATATATACAGTTTTGATGGGTAGGTCGAGGCCCTGTCCCGACCAAGGTACAATTCAGTTATCTCTAGAAGCTTATAGACATGTCTTGTATATTTTGTGTATTAGTAGATGTTCACGGAAGTATCATTGGCTTGCATAGATATATATCAGCTTTTGGGTATGATTAACCCTATAGATGAGAGAGGCGTTATTTCCAGAAGATTCAAAATATGGATTCATCGGTCTAAGTTGAGGGTTCCCCTCTAGAGTTCACAGTTACAGAATGGTATGCTCGTGCCGAGTATGGCACCGGATGCCAACCACGCCTCTTCAGGTTGGGGGAATAACAGTGATGTTTTATTCGCAGTTGAGAACACCACAAATGCTAGAAAAGGGTCGCAAATGTGAACCATGTCACAGAAGAGCAACAGTCGCAAATGCGACTTTGAGGTCTCTAGCTCATACTTATTTCATTATTCAAACAACAACAAAAAAAAACAACAAAAAACATAAATAATAGATTACGTGTTGTAATAACCCAACTGATCGTTCTATATAATTTCTCCCTATTTCCTCATTTGGTGCTTCACACATGTGTGTTTATGGTTTTACCATTTATGTGGTTGGCTAGCTTCGTTCTACCAAGATTTCGGGTTGATTTGGACTTTGATTCTTGGCTTATAAGCATAAGTTCTTTATGTTGACCAATGATTGACTTTTGTAAAATAAAAATCGGAACGGTATTTTGACTTCGTTTCATGATTTTGGACTTGGTTTTATACTTGGAATCGAATTTGGAAGTCTGTAGGTTGATTTGTGTTGTTTATCCAAAAATTGGCAATTTGAGATTTAGACGTTTGACCGTAGGTTGAATTTTAGCTATCATTTTTTGAATTTAAGTTTGGAACTTGGAATATGTCTTTTTTACTATTTTGATCTTGTTTGCAAAATTTGGTATTATTTGGAGGTGAATTGGTAGGATTCGGACGCTTAGTTGCAATTTTAGAAGTTCATGAAATTTGCTTCGAAATTCATGTGCTTTGGTATCTGATTCATAGTTTTAGATGTTATTTTTGTGTTCTGATCATGCGAGCAACTTTTTATGATATTTTTAGACTTGTCTGGAGGTTTGGTTTGGAGCCCCAAGATCTCGGATGAGTTTCAGACATGTTTTGTAGCGTTTTTTGGGCTAAAAACCAGAAATTTGATGTGTTGTCGCATTTGAAAACACCACGTTCGCAATTGAAACCTTAGTAAGGGATCATAGGTATCACATTTTGTGATTCCTAGGTCCCAATTACGAAGGCGACTTGGGCTGGGCTAGATTCGCATTTGCGACAACTTTGTCACTTTTGCGAGGGGAATATGGTTCGCATGTGTGAACCCATCATTGTATTTTGCGATAGTTTATTTGATGACCTAATAGGTCATTTTGAGTTCTAGCACTTATTTTAGTGTTCCGAGACCTCGATTAGCTATGTTCAGTATTTTTCGATATGCGTGCACAATCTGTATCTTTTCCGAAAACTTTTTATGTTAAAGAAATTGAAACAAGTGTGAATTTGGCCTTAAAATTATTTGAATTTACTACTGTCAATATTTTATATAAACGTACCTGAATTAATATTTTGACGATTTTGGTGGGTCCGTATTGTGATTTTGGACTTGGGAGTATGTCCGAAATTGAATTCAGAAGTCCCTAACTTGATTTGATATGATTTGTTAAAAAACTAGTAATTTGAAGGTTTAAGAGTTTTTAAAGTTTGACTGTAGGTTGACTTTATTTCTAACGAGTTTGAATTTCTGTTCCGGAACTTGGGATAGGTCCATTTCACTATTTAAAACTTGTTTGCAAAATTTTGTTCAAAACGAAGTTGATTTGATAGGATTCGGATGCTCGATTGTGAATTTGAAAGTTCTTGAGTTTTTTTTTTAAAACAATTTCATGCATTTTGATATTTGATTTGTAGTTCTAGTTATTATTTTGATGTTTTGATCATGTGAGCAAGTTTGTATGATGTTATTACACTTATGTGCATATTCGGTTTGGAGCCCGAGGGGCTTCGATGATTTTCTGATAGACTACGAATCATTTTTGGACTTAAGGAATCTACTGGTATTGCTGTTGCTGGTATTGTTGTTTCTAGTGTCTGAGAATATATGTTTTGTGATCGCAAAGGTATTCTCGCGATCGCAAAGGGGAAACTTGGGGCTAAGGTGGATTCCTTCTTCACGAGTGCGAAGCATTAGAGGGTTTACCCTTCGCGAACGCGACCAGCCTTTCGCGAAGCGTAAGGTTATGGGGCATGGGAAGGGAGTTTGACCGTCACTCTTCGTGAACACGATCATTTGATCATGTCAAGCCCTTCACGAACGTGAAGAAGACCTAATTCTGGTGATCAAAACACATCCAAAAATCAGGATTTATCCCATTTCTCGTCATTTTCAAGTTTGAGCTCGGCCTAGATGCAATTTTGATTTTTGAAAAGGTTTTTCATCCCAACTTCATAGGTTAGTAGATTTTAACTTGTTTCCTTACATTTCCATATACACTTATTGAGTTAACCTTTAATCTATGCTTTTTCATGGTAGAAATTAGGATCTAGGTAGAATTGGAGATTTTGAGAACTTGAGATTTAGACCTCAAATTGAGATCAGATTTCAAAGCTAATCACATAACCGGGTTCGGGGATGAATGGGTAATAGAGTTTGATCTGAATCTTGGGTTTTGACCAAGCAGTCTCGGGTTGACCTTTATTGACTTTTTTTCAAAAATATTAAAGATTGAATATTTTTCATTCGTGGGTAGTTTCTAAAGCTTATTTTGAACCATTTGAACTATATTTGGTTAGATTTGATTGGTTTGGAGGCTAATTCTAGAGGAAAAGTTGCGGTTGGGAATTGATTTGGTCGTGGAGTGAGGTAAGTGTTGTGGTTAACCTTGACTTAAAGGTTCAGGACTTGTTGATCTATTTGATATTTATTTAATGTGTGGGGACAACGTATATACGAGGTAATGACTACCTATGTGTTGTCATTGGGTTAAAGCATGCGGGTGGAAATTATTTCTTTGTATCGTATTGTTCAGCTAATTGTTATATCCATGCTTAGCTTAGATTATTACTTCTTTGATTATTCATTTCGTATTTATTGCTTATTTCAAAGTTGTCGAATATTTTTGGAAGTTGTAGTTTGATATTATGGCACCATATTTGAGGTTAAATTATTCTTCGCATTGTTTATTATTCAAACTCATATTATCATTATTACATGGTGAGGATAAGAGTAAAAACATGAAGCGTGATGCCATTTATTTTATTCATATTAGCATTATTTCACGTTGAGGAAGAGAGTAAAAGTATGAAGCCTGATCCGGTGCCACTTCATTCATATTATCACTATTACATGGCGAGGAAGAGAGTAAAAGGACGAAAGGTAATGCCGTGCTATTTCATTCATATTATTATTACATGACGAGGATGAGAGTAAAAGCACAAAAGGTAATGGCCTGTCATTATATTCATATTATTGCATGGTGAGGACGAAAGTAAAATCACGAAGGGTGATGCCGTGCCATTTTCATATCATTGATTTGGTTGATTTTTTTTGGGTGGTTTACTTGGTTATTTTGTGATTTCATACTTATCGTATTTATTATATATTTCCCTTTTCGCATGTCCTCACCCAATTAGTACGTTATCATTCTTTGTTATTATTGTTACTTTATATACACTTATACATGTTTATTAACATGGTGTCTTGTCATAGCCTCGTCACTACCTCATTGAGGTTAGGTTCGATACTTAGGGAGTACATTGGGTTGATTGTAGCCATGCTACAATTCTGTATTTCTGGTTCAGATATTGATATTGGTCCTTGCGGTGCGTGAGGTGCATCAACTCAAATTATTACATACGAAGACTCGAGGTAGAATTGATGGCGTCCGCAGACATGGAAGTCCCCTTTAATTTCCCACTTTTACTATTCATTTCTTGCGAAACAGTTGTATTTATTCCAGACGTTGCTTGTAGACTTCTAATTGCTTGTGTACTTGTGACTCCGGATTTCTGGGAACACATATTATCATGTGGCTTATATTAATATTTTGTTAGATTTGGCCCTTATTTCTCATTGAATATCATTAATGTGTTTTAACTGTTAAAATTGGTTATTAATTATTCCACGTTGGCTTGCCTAGAAAGGGGATGTTCGGCGCCATCACCACCTCGAGGTTGGTATTTCAGGTCGTGAAAATATCCCTAAGCCTGTCAGTGCCGCTATTGAGAGCTTTTCTTTGCAACTGCGAACCCATGTCACAATTGCGACATCTGCAACAGAACAAAAGGTTACAAAAGTCGGGATTTAGTCTTATTTCTCACATTTTAGAATCCTAGACTCGGTAATAGGCAATTTGAAGAGGAGATTTTCACCTACAAAGATTGGGAAAGTGATTTCCAACTATATTTCATGACTGTATCCTAGATTTCACATCAAAACTATATGAATTAAAAACTAATCATATATATGGACTCATGGGATTATGGGTAGTCAGAATCTATCCATGGACCTGAGTTTTGACCAGACGGTTCCCAGGTTGACTTTTTTGAGAAAAGTGTAAAGGTCATAGTTTTATCTATTATAATTGTTTTCCCTTGCCTAGTTAAGGCAAATATCTTACCTAACTTTGTGGGGGGTGGGGGGAGGGGGAAGGACTGCTCCTTAGGACTTGGGATTGATTATGTTGTTTGTGTTATGTGAAAGCCGTATACGCAAAGTTATATGTGGTACTGCCCGATTTAGGTTATTTTGACTCGTTTCATGCCTTTAATTGAATTGTCATATCATGTTTAACTCTCGTTGTTAACCCACTCTTAAATGTGTTAGTCTATCCTTATATGCCTTGTTTGGCTTTGTTAACACTTGTTCTACCTCTTACTTGTTGATTGATCTTATATGTCTAGTTGAAGTTATTGTCTTCCATGTTGCTTGGTACACCTTTAATTGATGAATTACTTATAGTTGAAGTTGTTATTTCGTAAAATATCTTCTTGTTGAGTTATTGGTGTTGAATTGTGAAAGCAGTTATCACATTAAGGCGAAGCTATTAATTGTTGACATATCTTCCTTATCGAGCATTTTACATTCATTATTATTATTGATATTCTTGTACACATTGTGGTTGAACTATGTGCTATTATTGTGGAATTGTTGATTTTGGAAAATTGTGGCATATGGGCACTTGTGGTGAATTATTATTGTATTGTGATATGATGTGCATACAACAATATAATAATAGGGGTTAATGTGCAAGCGGAAACATAAGGCAGGATTTATGGTCGTGTTGCTAGTAAGGGAATTAGTTGAATCCACGTAACATCATAATGTGAGCTAAAGTGTGTGTATATATTTCGAGAAAAATATTTTCAAAACTATTTAAATGTATATGTCTCACCGGAGGTACAAGAAAAGATTGTGATTGAGATTGAGATATGTGAAAATGATGTGGTAACTCTATCACGCCCCAAACCCGGGGAGTCATGGCTATAACACGATGCCATATTTGGCCCGAGCATACCACTCTATACCTGTGAACTCTGGAGAGGTAACCCTCAACTTAGGCCAACGAGGCCTACCTTATAAAATAAGGCTGACGAGGCCACCATGAATGTCTACCACTAGCAATACCAATCTAACATGTACACAAGGTTGGCAATATCGCAATACCGATATATAAGATATACATGAGTCGTCTACAAGCCTCTAGAGATAGATGAACTTTATTATGGTTAGGGGTAGGTCCTCGATTTACCCATCAAAGCAGTATATATAAAATGGACTCCAAGGTATAGACCTGGTAACCCCGAGGAAGTGGACCTTACTAACTAAGCTAATGTTTGAATCTATCTACTAGGAAGGCCTATCCAGATGTATAACAGGACCTGCAAACATGAAATGCAGCATCCCCGACAAAAGGGACGTCAATATGAAATAATGTACCAGGCACCAGAAAGCTGAAACTGGACTAATAATGTAATAGCTGAAAGTAACTAGGAGTCAAAGATAATCTGAAGATATGCTTACCTACTGATACTGACTCAACTACCTCAATATAGTAAGTAAAATATATATCCGACCCTATAAGGCTCGATATGTGTAACTGCTCTGCCATAGTAGGATCGCTCATAGAGGCTCATCCATATTAGGATCTATATATCGACCATTCTAGGATCACTCATAGATGCTCAACCACAATGGGCTCGGTATATAACTTATCATCTGATCATAGGTTGCCTAATAGGGACCTGCCTTAGACTCTTTTCATGCCTTTAATTGAATTGTCATTTCATATTTTTAACTCTCATTATTAATCTATTCTTACATGCGTTAGTTTATCCTTATATGCATTATTTAACTTTGTTAACACTTGTTCTACCTCTTACTTGTTGTTTTGCTCTTATTTGTCCAGTTGAAGTTATAAAACTTCCATGTTGCCTTGTTAGACCTTTAGTTGTTGAATTACTTATAATTGAAGTTGTTATTTCGTGAAATATCCTCTTGTTAAGTTATTAGTGTTGGAATTGTGAAAGTCATTATCACATTGAGGCAAAATTGTTAATTGTTGAGATATCTTCCTTATTGAACAATTCACATTCATTCTTATTGTTGATATTCTTGTACACATTGTGATTGGTCATGGGCTATTCTTGTAAAAATATTGATATTGTTGATTTTTGGCAAGTTGTGGCAAATGAGCACTTAGCGAGTTGTTATTGTGTTGTGATATTGGTACGCATGTGGCGGTATAAGGATATGGGTTAATGTGCATGTGGCGACATAAGGTTAGATTTTTGTACACGTTTCCAGTAAGGGAATTACTTAAAGCCAAGTGGCATCGTAAGGTGGGCTAAAATGCGTGTAGCTATTTCAGATAAAATATTATCAAAACTATTTAAATGTAAGTCTCAAACGACGGTATAAAAAAAGATTGTGATTGAAGTTGAGAAATGTAAAAATGAAACGGTACAATGATTCTTGTTGTATACGAGGCGGTACCTTGGTTGCGATTCTTGTTATATACAAGGCGATATCTTGATTGTGATTCTTGTTGTGCATCTCATATTGAAAAGTGTTAGTGGTGGAATAGTTCTTGTTGCCTTTGTTCTTCCTTGCCTTATCAATTTTGTCCGTATTTGACTATTTTGGTTCTCTTTAATTACTTCCTTTATGTTATATCTATGCCTACCATTTTATCATCAGTCTATGTTATTAACTTGTTTCGTATCATTTATTTCTCCAGTCCTATTATTTGTCGCTGTTATATTTTCTTTCTATTTATTATGTCATAGTAGATGTCTTGACCTAGCCTCATCACTACTCTACCGAGGTTAGGCTTGACACTTACTATGTATTATTGTGGTGTACTCATATTATGCTTATGCATATCTTTTTGTGCAAATCCAGGAACGTCTTCTCGTACTGGATGTTAGTGATTGACTGCTAGTTGCCTTCCGGAGTATTTACCGTGAAAATGATAACGACAATTAAATTTGTAAATGGAATTCTAAAAATATGCGATCTATTCCCGAGCTAGTTGTTAGAGCAGTGATGCTAATAATATGGAGTTTAACGATGAAACACAAACTAAGACGAGATAGTAATCTAACCGAGGGGCCTGCTGCTCGGGTATAGGTCTGGTCGATGGGGGACCTCGGGATCAATATCAGGGTCGAATTCGAGCTATCAGGGATAGTCAGGGATGGGATTGCCGTTCAAGATACAATTAAACAAGTCTCTTTATATCTAATGTTAAGTAATACGATGAAGGACTAATATGAAAGTGATAGATATCGAGGCGACCTCGGGCCAATGAGAACGAACAAGTTTAGAAAAAAGAAGAAGAGAGAGATATGATTGCACTTGCGGAGAAATGGAGCAACATTAGTCCTTTACAAGGCAGGGTGAGTCCCCTCTATATAGAAGGGGAACTCGGCTACAAGTACATGGGCATTAATTACAAAATATGGAGATGGGATAGCTTGGTGCGACGCCTTAGCATAGGGGCTCAATAGGCCGATTCTGTGAGACTTAGCCATGTGCCCTGGGAACTTCCCCTTCTGTTCTATCCTCGGCCTCTGTCTCATTCGAATCAGGCCTTGACGAGTCCCAAGGGAGGGGACTAAGTCGTGGCCCCATGTCCTCGGGGTCTCGAGGCATTCTCCCGATATGACTTGATAGCGAGAAATCAGGTCCTCTGATTTCACCGCATATACGGAGACTTCAAGGTATACCCGCTCAATGTCCGCAGGTCTCGGAGTCACCTTCCATATCATTTCATTTTGTTGTTTCTTATTTAGACACTGTTTTAGTAGACATTCAAGATTATATTGTAGAGCTGATGACCTAGTTCCACCGGTTATGGGAGAGTTGTGGTTGAGATCCCATTTTGGAAATTAATGTGAGTTTGTTTGTCTTGCTTAGTATTTCTGTTGATTATTTCTGTTAATTTATTATTAAATATTATGCTTACTTAGTCCTAGAGACTAGGTGCCATCACGGCTTCCTAAGATGGAAAGTTGGGATCGTGACACATGTCCATAATAATGTTCACATACTCCTTTCAATCCACTTTAATTAATTTTTTGGCCTTTTTATGTCCCACAATATTCGATTTATTCAGATATCAAGACGGAATTAACTTCTTATTTTCAAAGTTATACTTGGGATAAATAGTCTCGGAGTATCTGTTATATTTTTAATGAACAAATTAAAGAGATAGTAAATGTTATAATTAATTAATATTAAAAGGTGAACTCCTTAATATGTGTGAAAACAACCAAAATATCAATTAAAGTAACAAAAGTGGAAATATAATTCCATATCTGATGTGGTACTTTGCTCTCTCCGATTCGTTGATCGTGATCATACACGTCTTTTCCGAAAATGAAGAATTGCTACCCTTGTGCCTCACAACACCACCCTTGAACCTGGACCAAATTCTCATGCTCATCGCCTTATGTGCCAAAGTCAAACGACTATTCTTCCTTCTATGCTCTTTTTATTCTACATACGCGGCGACATCAAAGAAGAGGACCGGAAAATGAGTGAGATTCGATTAGTTTTCCTTTGTAATTTTTGTTTTGTCATTTTTTTCTCCTTCAGAGGGTGTCATTTTTTTCTCCTTCGGAGGGAGTAGTAAATAACATTTGAAATGCATCTCACTTTGCAAACGTCTTTAAGAGCCCATTTTTTTTCGAAATTTTTTTCACCTTTTTTCGAAATAGACGTTTGTTCATAAAATTTTCAAATTTCACTTTAAGATGCATTTTGGAATTTTTCAAAATTTTTAAAAACTCTAAAAAGCTATTTTTCAAAATTTTCACTCAGATCACTCACAAAACTTAAAAAACAACCCAAATTATATTCATGTCAAAATACAACTCTAATTTTCAAATACAATTGTCACTTTAATTTTTTTTAACATTTTGTAATTTTACCATTCTTATGCCCAAACGCCCCCTAAGTTCATATAGCTATTTTGTAATAATCAACCTTAAATTCTTTCTTTTGAAATTGTTGACCAAAGTCTAATTTTGATCTTAAAGTCACTCACCACATTTCCCTCATTCTTCTTCTTAAGCTTTTTTTTGTGGGAGACATCAATATACAAATGGCATCCGTCCACCCTCACCTCATAAAATAAACAAAAACTAAATAACCCATTACGTAAGATAAAGTCCTAATTTTTATGGTGCAAACAGTGTGAAGGCAATTTAGTCATTTCACAACCTTGTTACGTGTGAATTTAAAAATATTTGAATTTTTCGTTGGTGCTAAGAAACCAAAAAAAGAAAAGAAAGACCAATTGAATATTTAGGAGGCTGTCACGGTGACACACCCACCCACCCACCCACCCACCTCTCAACACACCTTTTTTCAAAATGCAGTGAGTTATGTGTACAGTGAAAGGCCAAACACATCAGAAAAAAGAAAATTAAAGCAAAAGCTGTCCCCTTCTCCATTCTTTTGCATTTTGCTTTTGACCCTTTCTCTATTTTCACTTCCTATTTCCTCTCTTTTTTGCTCTACAAATCTTGAGAATTTCTGGGGGTGTAGTTTAATTTTATTTGAATTTTTTCATATATTATTGGTGGGTGTTTGTGCTAGATCGATCTTGCTTTGAATGCAATCATTTGAAGCTGTTAACTGCTTCTTTATAGATCAATATCTAATGGGTTTCCATTAGATTTGCTAGCTTTTGCTTACTTCAGTTTCTTTCTGAGGAGTATGCTGTGTCAAAATTGAATATTTTTGAGGATAAATTCCTGAAACTTTGGGGGGCCAAAGTTAAATTCATTGAATTGTATAAGAATTGGAAATGATGTTGATATTGGTGAGTGTGGTGTGATTGATGAGTGAGGAGCCACTATTTGTTGTTTGCTGCTGTCCCCTCCTTTAGGTTTGGCAGATAAGTAAGGCCACTGACTGGGACCTCTTGAAGAAAGAGAAAAAAGTTAGCTTTTTGATTCAATTATTAGAATCTTGATTGTGTTGTTAGAGCTTTACTTTGAAGGAAAAAAATGGCACAGAGAGTTAAGGGTGCGCCATCCCTTCAGTCAATCAAATCACTGCCAGTGGGATATGCATTTGATTTGAACAAGTCTGAGGCTGTGAATCATAGAATGGCATCAAATGCTGCTGTTTCCAAGAATGGAGAATTGTCGAGTGAGGCTAATGGTAATGCTGATGGGTATATTGATGAATCCCCTTATGGTAGATTGAACTTTCCTGTAGAGGAAAGCCCGTCTAGCTGTGATGATGATCTGAGAACCAATGCATTCGCCTCTTCGAAGTGGAGTGACACCACGTCTTATGTGACAAAGAAGGTATTGAAATCAGTTTTTAATGAGTTGTGCTTGGTTTGTTGGTATTATGCAACTTGTAGATTTGAAGTTTCCTTTAGTCTGATGATTGCTTGATTGAACTAGCCACAAGCCATCTTTGTGATCATCACTAATGCCTTCAGCTTGTATCATTATCTGCTTAATTTGATAAACCACTTGATGAGAATTGTCAATATGATGTTTTTGCTCGGCTTGTACCACGGATGTGATTTGTGGAAATGGTTAAGAGCTTAGGATGCTGATTCTTATCCTGCACTTTTTGAGTTATAAGTAGCTTCTTGGCTCATCATTTCTATGAGAAATGGATTTTTAACTATGCAAGGAGGACAATTTTGGTATAATTTCTTTCTGGATGATAAGCTACTTCTCAAATAAAAAACTAAAACCATTATTTAGATGTAGAGTTTGGAAGTTCTGCTTTGTAAGATCTTGAAAGCAATTATGTAGAATGTCAAGATATTGACAGAGATACTTTGAAAATAAATAGAATTCTCTGTTTTTGTATAAATAAATGTATATACACGCACACAGCAAAAATTGTTACCTTCTCAGTTTTTTAAGGAATTCTGGTGGCTAATATCACTCTTGATTCATAAAAATATGAAAGGGGGTCACATTAAAATTTCAGTCTTTTTCTTAGGATTTTGTGATAATTAACTTGATGTAGGCCGTGAATCAGCGCTAGATTATCTCTTTACTTGTGTTGTTACTCTTTTCCCCGCTGTTGCCATTGTTCGGAGTTGAGTGCTGTGCTTTCGGTGGATCCTATTCTTAGCTGCTTTCCTGAAAGATGAAGAGACATCATTAAACAATTTGGGGTAGTTCACATTTAATCTGTTTGTTTATTTATTTATTTTTGCTTGTAAACTTTACTATAGCTGTTTGAACAAATCAACTTTCTCCCTTTTTAAACTAATCCAGAAGAATCTCCATTGTGGGGCAAACCTCTCCCACAATAGAGTTAATGTATATAGCAAGTTGTTATCTTGCCTAAAGAAAACTTATAAAATTCTAGATCAAATGTTTCTTCTGCCTTTGATAGCTACTCAAAGGTTATGATTCAGTTCTAAGTTCATCTTTTACCTATAGACTCATCATTTGATTGTTATACGCTAGTAATTTGTAAACTAACTGCATGACACGGGTAATATTTCATCTCCTCAAAAGAAATGGTGGTTCATTGCTCTTTGAGGAATGTTGCCTTTTAAAATCTTATACAATAACGTGGTTGTACATTAGGAAAGAAACGATATACAATGTGGATGAGCAATGGAACAAATCCTTTTGTAATTAAGGGTATTGTTTCATACAATGGATGACTCACCATAAAGGAATGAAAATTTAGAGGGTTGATAGCATTTTCTCCAAATGTGGTGCCTTATAGTTTGAAAAATTTCTCTGATCCGTAGCTTGGAAGGGAGAATCCAGGGAGCTTGTTGTTTTCTTTCAGTATCCGGAAAAAGAGAATGCTTTAT
>JASVEL010005948.1:0-42535 GCA_032618575.1 Nicotiana noctiflora | reverse complement strand
TAGAAATTAGGATCTAGGTAGAATTGGAGATTTTGAGAACTTGAGATTTAGACCTCAAATTGAGATCAGATTTCAAAGCTAATCACATAACCGGGTTCGGGGATGAATGGGTAATAGAGTTTGATCTGAATCTTGGGTTTTGACCAAGCAGTCTCGGGTTGACCTTTATTGACTTTTTTTCAAAAATATTAAAGATTGAATATTTTTCATTCGTGGGTAGTTTCTAAAGCTTATTTTGAACCATTTGAACTATATTTGGTTAGATTTGATTGGTTTGGAGGCTAATTCTAGAGGAAAAGTTGCGGTTGGGAATTGATTTGGTCGTGGAGTGAGGTAAGTGTTGTGGTTAACCTTGACTTAAAGGTTCAGGACTTGTTGATCTATTTGATATTTATTTAATGTGTGGGGACAACGTATATACGAGGTAATGACTACCTATGTGTTGTCATTGGGTTAAAGCATGCGGGTGGAAATTATTTCTTTGTATCGTATTGTTCAGCTAATTGTTATATCCATGCTTAGCTTAGATTATTACTTCTTTGATTATTCATTTCGTATTTATTGCTTATTTCAAAGTTGTCGAATATTTTTGGAAGTTGTAGTTTGATATTATGGCACCATATTTGAGGTTAAATTATTCTTCGCATTGTTTATTATTCAAACTCATATTATCATTATTACATGGTGAGGATAAGAGTAAAAACATGAAGCGTGATGCCATTTATTTTATTCATATTAGCATTATTTCACGTTGAGGAAGAGAGTAAAAGTATGAAGCCTGATCCGGTGCCACTTCATTCATATTATCACTATTACATGGCGAGGAAGAGAGTAAAAGGACGAAAGGTAATGCCGTGCTATTTCATTCATATTATTATTACATGACGAGGATGAGAGTAAAAGCACAAAAGGTAATGGCCTGTCATTATATTCATATTATTGCATGGTGAGGACGAAAGTAAAATCACGAAGGGTGATGCCGTGCCATTTTCATATCATTGATTTGGTTGATTTTTTTTGGGTGGTTTACTTGGTTATTTTGTGATTTCATACTTATCGTATTTATTATATATTTCCCTTTTCGCATGTCCTCACCCAATTAGTACGTTATCATTCTTTGTTATTATTGTTACTTTATATACACTTATACATGTTTATTAACATGGTGTCTTGTCATAGCCTCGTCACTACCTCATTGAGGTTAGGTTCGATACTTAGGGAGTACATTGGGTTGATTGTAGCCATGCTACAATTCTGTATTTCTGGTTCAGATATTGATATTGGTCCTTGCGGTGCGTGAGGTGCATCAACTCAAATTATTACATACGAAGACTCGAGGTAGAATTGATGGCGTCCGCAGACATGGAAGTCCCCTTTAATTTCCCACTTTTACTATTCATTTCTTGCGAAATAATTGTATTTATTCCAGACGTTGCTTGTAGACTTCTAATTGCTTGTGTACTTGTGACTCCGGATTTCTGGGAACACATATTATCATGTGGCTTATATTAATATTTTGTTAGATTTGGCCCTTATTTCTCATTGAATATCATTACTGTGTTTTAACTGTTAAAATTAGTTATTAATTATTGCACGTTGGCTTGCCTAGAAAGGGGATGTTCGGCGCCATCACTACCTCGAGGTTGGTATTTGAGGTCGTGAAAATATCCCTAAGCCTGTCAGTGTCGCTATTGAGAGCTTTTCTTTGCAATTGTGAACCCATGTCACAATTGCGACATCTGTAACAGAACAAAAGGTTACAAAAGTCGGGATTTAGTCTTATTTCTCACATTTTAGAATCCTAGACTTGGTAATAGGCGATTTGAAGAGGAGATTTTCACCTACAAAGATTGGGAAAGTGATTTCCAACTATATTTCATGACTGTATCCTAGATTTCACATCAAAACTATATGAATTAAAAACTAATCATATATATGGACTCACGGGATTATGGGTAGTCAGAATCTATCCATGGACCTGAGTTTTGACCAGACGGTTCCCAGGTTGACTTTTTTGAGAAAAGTGTAAAGGTCATAGTTTTATCTATTATAATTGTTTTCCCTTGCCTAGTTAAGGCAAATATCTTACCTAACTTTGTGGGGGGTGGGGGGAGGGGGAAGGACTGCTCCTTAGGACTTGGGATTGATTATGTTGTTTGTGTTATGTGAAAGCCGTATACGCAAAGTTATATGTGGTACTGCCCGATTTAGGTTATTTTGACTCGTTTCATGCCTTTAATTGAATTGTCATATCATGTTTAACTCTCGTTGTTAACCCACTCTTAAATGTGTTAGTCTATCCTTATATGCCTTGTTTGGCTTTGTTAACACTTGTTCTACCTCTTACTTGTTGATTGATCTTATATGTCTAGTTGAAGTTATTGTCTTCCATGTTGCTTGGTACACCTTTAATTGATGAATTACTTATAGTTGAAGTTGTTATTTCGTAAAATATCTTCTTGTTGAGTTATTGGTGTTGAATTGTGAAAGCAGTTATCACATTAAGGCGAAGCTATTAATTGTTGACATATCTTCCTTATCGAGCATTTTACATTCATTATTATTATTGATATTCTTGTACACATTGTGGTTGAACTATGTGCTATTATTGTGGAATTGTTGATTTTGGAAAATTGTGGCATATGGGCACTTGTGGTGAATTATTATTGTATTGTGATATGATGTGCATACAACAATATAATAATAGGGGTTAATGTGCAAGCGGAAACATAAGGCAGGATTTATGGTCGTGTTGCTAGTAAGGGAATTAGTTGAATCCACGTAACATCATAATGTGAGCTAAAGTGTGTGTATATATTTCGAGAAAAATATTTTCAAAACTATTTAAATGTATATGTCTCACTGGAGGTATAAGAAAAGATTGTGATTGAGATTGAGATATGTGAAAATGATGTGGTAACTCTATCACGCCCCAAACCCGGGGAGTCATGGCTATAACACGATGCCATATTTGGCCCGAGCATACCACTCTATACCTGTGAACTCTGGAGAGGTAACCCTCAACTTAGGCCAACGAGGCCTACCTTATAAAATAAGGCTGACGAGGCCACCATGAATGTCTACCACTAGCAATACCAATCTAACATGTACACAAGGTTGGCAATATCGCAATACCGATATATAAGATATACATGAGTCGTCTACAAGCCTCTAGAGATAGATGAACTTTATTATGGTTAGGGGTAGGTCCTCGATTTACCCATCAAAGCAGTATATATAAAATGGACTCCAAGGTATAGACCTGGTAACCCCGAGGAAGTGGACCTTACTAACTAAGCTGATGTTTGAATCTATCTACTAGGAAGGTCTATCCAGATGTATAACAGGACCTGCAAACATGAAATGCAGCATCCCCGACAAAAGGGACGTCAATATGAAATAATGTACCAGGCACCAGAAAGCTAAAACTGGACTGATAATATAATAGCTGAAAGTAACTAGGAGTCAAAGATAATCTGAAGATATGCTTACCTGCTGATACTGACTCAACTACCTCAATATAGTAAGTAAAATATATATCCGACCCTATAAGGCTCGATATGTGTAACTGCTCTGCCATAGTAGGATCGCTCATAGAGGCTCATCCATATTAGGATCTATATATCGACCATTCTAGGATCACTCATAGATGCTCAACCACAATGGGCTCGGTATATAACTTATCATCTGATCATAGGTTGCCTAATAGGGACCTGCCTTAGACTCTTTTCATGCCTTTAATTGAATTGTCATTTCATATTTTTAACTCTCATTATTAATCTATTCTTACATGCGTTAGTTTATCCTTATATGCATTATTTAACTTTGTTAACACTTGTTCTACCTCTTACTTGTTGTTTTGCTCTTATTTGTCCAGTTGAAGTTATAAAACTTCCATGTTGCCTTGTTAGACCTTTAGTTGTTGAATTACTTATAATTGAAGTTGTTATTTCGTGAAATATCCTCTTGTTAAGTTATTAGTGTTGAAATTGTGAAAGTCATTATCACATTGAGGCAAAATTGTTAATTGTTGAGATATCTTCCTTATTGAACAATTCACATTCATTCTTATTGTTGATATTCTTGTACACATTGTGATTGGTCATGGGCTATTCTTGTAAAAATATTGATATTGTTGATTTTTGACAAGTTGTGGCATATGAGCACTTGTGGTGCGAGTTGTTATTGTGTTGTGATATTGGTACGCATGTGGCGGTATAAGGATATGGGTTAATGTGCATGTGGCGACATAAGGTTAGATTTTTGTACACGTTTCCAGTAAGGGAATTACTTAAAGCCAAGTGGCATCGTAAGGTGGGCTAAAATGCGTGTAGCTATTTCAGATAAAATATTATCAAAACTATTTAAATGTAAGTCTCAAACGACGGTATAAAAAAAGATTGTGATTGAAGTTGAGAAATGTAAAAATGAAACGGTACAATGATTCTTGTTGTATACGAGGCGGTACCTTGGTTGCGATTCTTGTTATATACAAGGCGATATCTTGATTGTGATTCTTGTTGTGCATCTCATATTGAAAAGTGTTAGTGGTGGAATAGTTCTTGTTGCCTTTGTTCTTCCTTGCCTTATCAATTTTGTCCGTATTTGACTATTTTGGTTCTCTTTAATTACTTCCTTTATGTTATATCTATGCCTACCATTTTATCATCAGTCTATGTTATTAACTTGTTTCGTATCATTTATTTCTCCAGTCCTATTATTTGTCGCTGTTATATTTTCTTTCTATTTATTATGTCATAGTAGATGTCTTGACCTAGCCTCATCACTACTCTACCGAGGTTAGGCTTGACACTTACTATGTATTATTGTGGTGTACTCATATTATGCTTATGCATATCTTTTTGTGCAAATCCAGGAACGTCTTCTCGTACTGGATGTTAGTGATTGACTGCTAGTTGCCTTCCGGAGTATTTACCGTGAAAATGATAACGACAATTAAATTTGTAAATGGAATTCTAAAAATATGCGATCTATTCCCGAGCTAGTTGTTAGAGCAGTGATGCTAATAATATGGAGTTTAACGATGAAACACAAACTAAGACGAGATAGTAATCTAACCGAGGGGCCTGCTGCTCGGGTATAGGTCTGGTCGATGGGGGACCTCGGGATCAATATCAGGGTCGAATTCGAGCTATCAGGGATAGTCAGGGATGGGATTGCCGTTCAAGATACAATTAAACAAGTCTCTTTATATCTAATGTTAAGTAATACGATGAAGGACTAATATGAAAGTGATAGATATCGAGGCGACCTCGGGCCAATGAGAACGAACAAGTTTAGAAAAAAGAAGAAGAGAGAGATATGATTGCACTTGCGGAGAAATGGAGCAACATTAGTCCTTTACAAGGCAGGGTGAGTCCCCTCTATATAGAAGGGGAAACTCGGCTACAAGTACATGGGCATTAATTACAAAATATGGAGATGGGATAGCTTGGTGCGACGCCTTAGCATAGGGGCTCAATAGGCCGATTCTGTGAGACTTAGCCATGTGCCCTGGGAACTTCCCCTTCTGTTCTATCCTCGGCCTCTGTCTCATTCGAATCAGGCCTTGACGAGTCCCAAGGGAGGGGACTAAGTCGTGGCCCCATGTCCTCGGGGTCTCGAGGCATTCTCCCGATATGACTTGATAGCGAGAAATCAGGTCCTCTGATTTCACCGCATATACGGAGACTTCAAGGTATACCCGCTCAATGTCCGCAGGTCTCGGAGTCACCTTCCATATCATTTCATTTTGTTGTTTCTTATTTAGACACTGTTTTAGTAGACATTCAAGATTATATTGTAGAGCTGATGACCTAGTTCCACCGGTTATGGGAGAGTTGTGGTTGAGATCCCATTTTGGAAATTAATGTGAGTTTGTTTGTCTTGCTTAGTATTTCTGTTGATTATTTCTGTTAATTTATTATTAAATATTATGCTTACTTAGTCCTAGAGACTAGGTGCCATCACGGCTTCCTAAGATGGAAAGTTGGGATCGTGACACATGTCCATAATAATGTTCACATACTCCTTTCAATCCACTTTAATTAATTTTTTGGCCTTTTTATGTCCCACAATATTCGATTTATTCAGATATCAAGACGGAATTAACTTCTTATTTTCAAAGTTATACTTGGGATAAATAGTCTCGGAGTATCTGTTATATTTTTAATGAACAAATTAAAGAGATAGTAAATGTTATAATTAATTAATATTAAAAGGTGAACTCCTTAATATGTGTGAAAACAACCAAAATATCAATTAAAGTAACAAAAGTGGAAATATAATTCCATATCTGATGTGGTACTTTGCTCTCTCCGATTCGTTGATCGTGATCATACACGTCTTTTCCGAAAATGAAGAATTGCTACCCTTGTGCCTCACAACACCACCCTTGAACCTGGACCAAATTCTCATGCTCATCGCCTTATGTGCCAAAGTCAAACGACTATTCTTCCTTCTATGCTCTTTTTATTCTACATACGCGGCGACATCAAAGAAGAGGACCGAAAAATGAGTGAGATTCAATTATTTTTCCTTTGTAATTTTTGTTGTCATTTTTTTCTCCTTCAGAGGGTGTCATTTTTTCTCCTTTGGAGGGAGTAGTAAATAACATTTGAAATGCATCTCACTTTGCAAACGTCTTTAAGAGCCCATTTTTTTTTTGAAATTTTTTCACCTTTTTTTCGAAATAGACGTTTGTTCATAAAATTTTCAAATTTCACTTTAAGATGCATTTTGGAATTTTTCAAAATTTTTAAAAACTCTAAAAAGCTATTTTTCAAAATTTTCACTCAGATCACTCACAAAACTTAAAAAACAACCCAAATTATATTCATGTCAAAATACAACTCTAATTTTCAAATACAATTGTCACTTTAATTTTTTTTAACATTTTGTAATTTTACCATTCTTATGCCCAAACGCCCCCTAAGTTCATATAGCTATTTTGTAATAATCAACCTTAAATTCTTTCTTTTGAAATTGTTGACCAAAGTCTAATTTTGATCTTAAAGTCACTCACCACATTTCCCTCATTCTTCTTCTTAAGCTTTTTTTTGTGGGAGACATCAATATACAAATGGCATCCGTCCACCCTCACCTCATAAAATAAACAAAAACTAAATAACCCATTACGTAAGATAAAGTCCTAATTTTTATGGTGCAAACAGTGTGAAGGCAATTTAGTCATTTCACAACCTTGTGACATGTGAATTTAAAAATATTTGAATTTTTGGTTGGTGCTAAGAAAAAAAAGAAAGAAAGACCAATTGAATAGAATTTAGGAGGCTGTCACGGTGACACACCCACCCACCTCTCAAGACACCTTTTTTCAAAATGCAGTGAGTTATGTGTACAGTGAAAGGCCAAACACATCAGAAAAAAGAAAATTAAAGCAAAAGCTGTCCCCTTCTCCATTCTTTTGCATTTTGCTTTTGACCCTTTCTCTATTTTCACTTCCTATTTCCTCTCTTTTTTGCTCTACAAATCTTGAGAATTTCTGGGGGTGTAGTTTAATTTTATTTGAATTTTTTCATATATTATTGGTGGGTGTTTGTGCTAGATCGATCTTGCTTTGAATGCAATCATTTGAAGCTGTTAACTGCTTCTTTATAGATCAATATCTAATGGGTTTCCATTAGATTTGCTAGCTTTTGCTTACTTCAGTTTCTTTCTGAGGAGTATGCTGTGTCAAAATTGAATATTTTTGAGGATAAATTCATGAAACTTTGGGGGGCCAAAGTTAAATTCATTGAATTGTATAAGAATTGGAAATGATGTTGATATTGGTAAGTGTGGTGTGATTGATGAGTGAGGAGCCACTATTTGTTGTTTGCTGCTGTCCCCTCCTTTAGGTTTGGCAGATAAGTAAGGCCACTGACTGGGACCTCTTGAAGAAAGAGAAAAAAGTTAGCTTTTTGATTCAATTATTAGAATCTTGATTGTGTTGTTAGAGCTTTACTTTGAAGGAAAAAAATGGCTCAGAGAGTTAAGGGTGCGCCATCCCTTCAGTCAATCAAATCACTGCCAGTGGGATATGCATTTGATTTGAACAAGTCTGAGGCTGTGAATCATAGAATGGCATCAAATGCTGCTGTTTCCAAGAATGGAGAATTGTCGAGTGAGGCTAATGGTAATGCTGATGGGTATATTGATGAATCCCCTTATGGTAGATTGAACTTTCCTGTAGAGGAAAGCCCGTCTAGCTGTGATGATGATCTGAGAACCAATGCATTCGCCTCTTCGAAGTGGAGTGACACCACGTCTTATGTGACAAAGAAGGTATTGAAATCAGTTTTTAATGAGTTGTGCTTGGTTTGTTGGTATTATGCAACTTGTAGATTTGAAGTTTCCTTTAGTCTGATGATTGCTTGATTGAACTAGCCACAAGCCATCTTTGTGATCATCACTAATGCCTTCAGCTTGTATCATTATCTGCTTAATTTGATAAACCACTTGATGAGAATTGTCAATATGATGTTTTTGCTCGGCTTGTACCATGGATGTGATTTGTGGAAATGGTTAAGAGCTTAGGATGCTGATTCTTATCCTGCACTTTTTGAGTTATAAGTAGCTTCTTGGCTCATCATTTCTATGAGAAATGGATTTTTAACTATGCAAGGAGGACAATTTTGGTATAATTTCTTTCTGGATGATAAGCTACTTCTCAAATAAAAAACTAAAACCATTATTTAGATGTAGAGTTTGGAAGTTCTGCTTTGTAAGATCTTGAAAGCAATTATGTAGAATGTCAAGATATTGACAGAGATACTTTGAAAATAAATAGAATTCTCTGTTTTTGTATAAATAAATGTATATACACGCACACAGCAAAAATTGTTACCTTCTCAGTTTTTTAAGGAATTCTGGTGGCTAATATCACTCTTGATTCATAAAAATATGAAAGGGGGTCACATTAAAATTTCAGTCTTTTTCTTAGGATTTTGTGATAATTAACTTGATGTAGGCCGTGAATCAGCGCTAGATTATCTCTTTACTTGTGTTGTTACTCTTTTCCCCGCTGTTGCCATTGTTCGGAGTTGAGTGCTGTGCTTTCGGTGGATCCTATTCTTAGCTGCTTTCCTGAAAGATGAAGAGACATCATTAAACAATTTGGGGTAGTTCACATTTAATCTGTTTGTTTATTTATTTATTTTTTTATTTATTTATTTTTGCTTGTAAACTTTACTATAGCTGTTTGAACAAATCAACTTTCTCCCTTTTTAAACTAATCCAGAAGAATCTCCATTGTGGGGCAAACCTCTCCCACAATAGAGTTAATGTATATAGCAAGTTGTTATCTTGCCTAAAGAAAACTTATAAAATTCTAGATCAAATGTTTCTTCTGCCTTTGATAGCTACTCAAAGGTTATGATTCAGTTCTAAGTTCATCTTTTACCTATAGACTCATCATTTGATTGTTATACGCTAGTAATTTGTAAACTAACTGCATGACACGGGTAATATTTCATCTCCTCAAAAGAAATGGTGGTTCATTGCTCTTTGAGGAATGTTGCCTTTTAAAATCTTATACAATAACGTGGTTGTACATTAGGAAAGAAACGATATACAATGTGGATGAGCAATGGAACAAATCCTTTTGTAATTAAGGGTATTGTTTCATACAATGGATGACTCACCATAAAGGAATGAAAATTTAGAGGGTTGATAGCATTTTCTCCAAATGTGGTGCCTTATAGTTTGAAAAATTTCTCTGATCCGTAGCTTGGAAGGGAGAATCCAGGGAGCTTGTTGTTTTCTTTCAGTATCCGGAAAAAGAGAATGCTTTATGAGTAATGAAATATATCCTTTTTGTGATTAAGGGTAGTGTTTCCTACTATGAAATGGAATTTTGCAAGAAGAGATGGTAATGTTTTCTCCAAGCGTGTTGCCAGTTAAAGGTTGAAAATTTCTCTGATCTGGTTGCTTGATATGGAGTACCTTGAGGTGCTTGATGTTAATCTTCATTATCTGGACAAAGAAGAATGCTTTGTCAGCAACTGTTCTTTCTGTTCCCAAGGCGCTGACCAACAGTTTGAGGTAGGGGAGAATCAATCTGATGATGCCAGGTTCAAATCACAGCTACAACACTTGGTGTGAGGCCATCTACTTTAGTTTTGGTGAGCAAGATCCTTAGCAACTTGTGCTTGTAGGCTGGATAGGTTGTCCGGTGGACTAGTTGAGGTGCATGCAAGTTGGCCCAGAAATTTTCGACATCTGCAACCTTTTTTTTTGTTTTTGTTTTTGAGTAAGGTAACAATATATTCATCAGCACCAAGTTGGTACTGGTATCCAAAAAAAGAATGTACAATTACAGAGGGCCTTGTATCTTACAAAGATTCTAAGAAATCTACAAGTGATTCTACATCCTCTATATAATTCTCTTTACACCAGAATTGAAAAGACAAAAAAAATTCAGCTTAATTCTTTGTATGGAACTAATTTTATCCTCAAAATATCTACGATTCCTTTCTGTTCACACCGCCCACCATATACATGCTGGCACCATTCTCCACCTTAGCTTCTGACTCTTCCTTGTTTCAATATAATTCCAGCACCACAAAAGGTCTTGCTATTCTTTGGCATTACCCATTGTATTCCTGCCAGGGAAAGGAATAACTGCAACATGGTATCAGTTACCTTGCAATATAAAAAGAGATGGCTGTTGATTTCTTCCTCCTCCTGACACAAGAAACATCTGGAAGTCATAGGAATCCCCTTTCTCTGCAAAACTTCATGAGTGAGACAAGCTTTCTTGGCCACTAGCCGAGAAAAACATGTGACCTTAAAAGGGGCTTTAATCTTCCATATGTATTTCCACGGCCAACTAGATAATTGAACACCTTCTAACAAAAAAGAATATGCAGAACTGACTGAAAACTTTTCCCTGCGCCGAGGGTCGATTGGAAATAGCCTCTCTGCCCTCTCGGGTAGAGGTAAGGCCTGTCTACATATTACCCTCCCCAGACCCCACCTTGTGGGAATATACTGGGTTGTTGTTGTTGTTGTTGTTGTTGCAGAACTGACTGAAAACCTTCTAGTGTTTCCTCCATTCCATATCATTGTATCCTCAACATTTCTGGTACCATGAAAAATCTCCAGAACCTTCAGCATTTCAGCCACCCTATCAATTTCCCAATCATTTAGGAGCCTTCTGAAAGAAAAATTCCAACTGTATAAATTCCATGCACCTTCTATTGTAGATTGAGGTGTAGTTGTTAAGCAAAATAGATCCTGGAAAAAATCTTTCAAAGGACCATGCCCTAACCAATTATCTCTCCAAAATGATATTCTTCTTCCATTACCAACTGTGAATCCAATATTTAAAGCATACTCCTCCCAAACCTTCCTAACTGCCTTCCTTATGCTTGTTCCATAGGAAGAGTTGACTGGAGGGGTGATCCATTGCCCTTGCTGCCCATATTTGTGGCTAGTCACTCTCTTCCAAGGCACATTCTTCTGTGTTAAATCTCCATAGCCATTTCCACAATAAGCTTTCCTTCTTTCTTGCTGGACATGATGAAATCATCTAGTCTCCTTGCAACCCTGCCACAAAAAATTCCTTCGGAGAGAATCCAATCTTTTTTCCAACATGGTAGGAAGTGGAAAAAGAGACATAGCATTAGTTGGCAAAGCATCCAAAATGTTGTTAATCAATATGATCTTGCCCCCCAAAGATAGATATTGAGCCTTCCATTTTGCTTATCTCTTCTCACATTTATCAATCACACCATTCCATACTTCCATAGCCTTATTTTTTGCCCCAGAGCCAAACCCAAATATACAGTAGGAAGCTTCCTAATGTCATAACCCAACACCCCAGCAAGAACCTGACGATTATCTGCCGTATTGAAATGAAATACTAGACTTTTCCCTTTATATGAAGTCTAGAGATGGCCTCAAAAACTGTAAGAATAAGTCTGATGACCCTTAACTGCTCCAACTTGGCATCACAAAAAATCAGTGTGTCATCAACATAAAATAAGTGAGAAACCTCCATGCCCTCATTCCCACCTGAAATCCTCTTATCCACCCATTAACTCTACCACCTTCCACATGCTATTTAAACCCTCCATTGCAATGATTAAGAGGAAAGGAGATAACGGGTCTCCTTGCCTTAAATCCCTTTGAGAAGGGAAAAACTCTCAGGAGTTCCATTGATAAGTACAAAAAATCTAACAATTCTGATAAAAGATATCCACTTCAGCCATTTTGTACCAAAATCCATATCCTTCAGAATTAGAATTAGAAAATTCCAGTTGACATGATCATATATTTTTTCAATATCTAGCTTGCATAGATATCTTGGTGTCTTCCTTTTCATTCTAGTGTCTACTACTTCATTTGCTATCAAGGCTGCGTCCATGATTTTCTTTTCCTACCTTTTATCAATGTCATTTGCTGATTATCAAGTAATTTCTCCACCACTTGCTTCCGTCTCTCTGTGAGCACTTTAGAGATTATGTTATATACACTTCCAATCAAGCTAATTGGTATGAAATCTTTCAGTTGTTTTGCTCCCGTCTTTTTGGGTATTAATGCCACAAAAGTTGCATTGAACCTTTTTCCAAATATTCATGTGAATGGAAATTTCCCAAAGTTTGCATAATTTCCCCTTTTAAAAACTCCCAACAAGTTTGAAAGAACCCCATGGTATAGCCATCAAGTCTAGGTACCCTGTCAACAACACACAACTTAATACTATTCAAAACTTCCAACTCTTCAAAGGGTCTTTCTAACCATAGCTACTCTTCCTCTGTTATAATGGGGCTATTTCGTTGATGAAATCAGGTCTCCATCCTTCCGTTTCTATATACATCTTTTTATAAAAAGGTATGATTTCTTCTTTAATACCATTTGAATTATATATCACTTTCCCGTTGCTTTCTAAGGTATCAATGCTATTGAATCTTCTATGAGAGTTTGGCATCTTATGGAAATATTTTGTATTCCTATCTCCATGTTTCAACAATAGTACCTTAGACCTTTGCCTCCAAGCAATCTCCTCAAATTTAGCTATCTCTTCAATTCCATAGCTAAATTTGCCTTTATGAGCAATTCATCATTAGAGAGACTCCTTTATTCTTGTATTCTATCAAAACAGCTCACCTAGTCTAACATATCAACTTCTTTTTCCCTAAACTACTATAGTTTGTAGAATTCCATTCCTTTAACTTGTCTTTGAGAAGCTTCAACTTAGTTGCAAAAACAAAGTCGGGTCTGCCTGTAGCTTCAAATGATTCCCACCAGCCCTTTACTCTTATCTTTGAAGTTTGAACTTCTAAGTTTCCAACCACCAATTCTCAAATTTGAAGTATGATTCTTGACCTCCCAATCTCCACACAGAAATTGTATTGGACTATGATAGGGTAACAAAAATCGTTTGATGTTTTTGAAACTATCATTCCAATCAATAGAAAACAAGAATCCATCGATCCTTGAAGGCCAATCTACAGTTATCTCAGCTTATGATCGTTTATGAATTCAGAAAATTCAGTCATATGCTCTTGAGCCTCCTCTCATCTGAATATCTTGAGTGTTGAAATCACCACACTCCACCCAAAGATCATCACATAGACCTTTGTGACCCTCTAATTCCCACCATAACTCTCCGTTCTATTCTGCAATTAGATGCATATACCTTTGTTAAAAACCATGAATAATTTTGAGCTAAAATTATCATCCGGCAAAAAATTGACTGTTGCCCAATGCACACCAACTCCCCCTCCATTATTCTTTTATCTCACATGATTAAGATGCCACCTCTAGTTCCACCGACCTCTTGATAAACATAATCTACCCATATGGATCCCATATTTGAGGTACCATACTACTGACATCACGTTCTAACTTAGTTTCTTGTAGACCTATTACCTCAGCCTTCCACCTAAGTATCAAAGATTTGACAGTTTTTCTGAACCCTGCATTAAGGCCCCTCATGTTCCATGAAATTAGGTTTAACTTCATTGGACAGTTCTAAATAGCCCCCCCCCCCCCACTTCTTGGTTCACCCTCTTTGTATTTCATTCCCCATTTCAAACCCTTCAATTCCTTTTGACATTTTGGTTTAGAAGTTGAGGCCAAGTTGGGTGAGGTATTTATTACATACTTTCCTTGCCTTCTCCTATCAATCTTCATGAAAAACGATAGCGCATCCCATTCACAACCCTGGAAATCGACCCCAAACTCTATGTTTCATAACATTCTGGTGAACCCACAAAGAGGCTCCTAAATCAGCTTGTTGAATTTGAACTTTGATAGGATCTACTTCTTCAATTTGAACTTTGATAGGATCTACTTCTTCAATCTGACATGGTATAGGCTGAGAGTAAATAGCGAGTTGATTTCCCCCTCCATCTGATTATTAAGACTACCCAACGTTACAACCTCCGTAGAAGATTTGATTTCATCTATTTCCTCCACATGCATGTGCACTAAATCAATAGTACATAGTTTGCGATTAGTTTCACCTTGTCTCTCTATCTTCAGTGGTCACTGTTAGAGAGAGCTTCGTGTAAGAAGTGGCTTGCAATCCGCATACCATGGGGTCTAAAAACACCCTTTTCATAATCTCTTTTGGGCTGATTGAATAGACATAAATCTTGACCTCTTTTTTTTGGACTGGTATGAAGGCCTACTAGTATTTGTTTTATCTAAACGGATTTCTTTCCCTTTATTATTTAGTCCAACTTCATTTTCCTGACCCGACTCCACCTCCATTAAATTTAATTCATTTGACCTACTCCCCCCTACACCTCCTCCGGTTCCCTAGAATCCTCTACCCCACGTGTCCCCTTTTCAATATTTGATATCCCCCTAAAAGTCCACGTGATGTAGGGTCTGTAACTAGTTGTGGCAAAATGGTTAAAAGAAAACATTTATCCACCCATATTATCCATTAAAATGGGTCGGATAAGAACCATATTATCCACTTAGAAAATGGATAACCAATGGGAATGAGATAAACTTTTACATTTGTAAAGTCTTAAATTAGGGGTTCCTCAAGTTTAGTCTCATTTGTTTGGACTTAATGGAGGTCTGAATCTTAATGATTCAGATCTCAAACATTATGCGCGATTGTTTTTAAAGTCTGAATCTTAATTATTCAGATCTTAATCATTAAGTATTTTTTTTACTTCACAACCACTTAATGAGTTTGAATAGGTCTGTATGATTAAGATTTATAACAGAGACTTAATTTCATTAAAGATGCTATCAAATATTGATTATTATCTGCCGTCACCACCTACCATTATCAACTACCACCATGCCGACACCACCACCACCACGCCACCATCATTTTCAATCATAGCCACCACCATTATCGACCATCACCACCAACCATCCCCATCACTCCGACCACCATCATTTTCACCCACAATCAACAATCATCCACCTCAATTGCCACAACTAACCACCCCATCACCATCAACAATCACAGGCGGCACTGCCTATCATTATAACCTACCACCATCCACCCACCACCTTTCTCAATCACAACTACTACCACCATCCGTCATTTTTAATTATCACCACCCACCACTACCATCGTCAATCATAATCGCCACCAGGCCCACCACTACTAATTATTACTAGCTACTAGCATGAACTACCATCATCAACCAAAACTACCACCAACCACCGTCTCTAGTCGGCATTCACCTGTTAGCCACACCACCAACAACTATTATATTTTAAATATTTATATATTTATTAATAGAATATTTGAGTAGTTAGTATTTCATTTGAATTTTATGTTTATTAATTCTCAAATAAAGATAAATTTTATATATTCAGATGTTAAAAATCAAACAGTATTCAGATCTTAATACACATCTTAATATATTGAGATGTGTATTCAGATTCAGATGTCTTAATCTTAATACACATCTTGATCTTCAGATGTGTATTCAGATTCAGACGTCTTAATCTTAAAAAAAATAAATGAGGCCGAAGAGTTCTCTCAAAAGTGATCATATTCAAGAAGCTATGGATAATATGGATGTCCATATTATCCGCCAATTAACTATAGGTCGGGTTGAATAATTTATCTGTATTTTGCATTACACGTTTTTAACCTGTCCATATCCGACCCGACCCACTCGTTTTCCATACCTGAGCCGCTTTTAACACTGGTAGCAATACCCCTCCCGCTCCGCGTCGCTTCTCGCTTAAAGCGAGGAAGCGCCTCTTTTTAACACTGCACCCAATCGGGATATTTATATGAATATCCATCACTTTCCACTTCTATTTCTCTGGGGATCTCTTTCCCATCTCTCTTCACTTTGATTCGAGCCCAGTGCAAGTGATTTTTTAGGGCTGTTTCTTCCTCTGTTTCAATCCACCCTCCGCAATAATCTCCAATTTCCTTGAAGAGTTTCTCCGACCATAAATTCAGAGGTAGCCCCATGTTATCGCACCAGACTCAGTTTCTGATCAATCACTAAGGAATGATGGAAAAGAAACTATAACTTCTGTAGTTACACCACCGGAGAACTCTTCTATCAGCCTGAAAAGAACTAAACCAGTTACGCCTCGATTTCCCTGCCTTGGAGAATTTTCTCTCTCATCCACTGAAAGTAGTTTTCTCTTTCTATTTTTTGTCAGTCTTCTTTTCAGAAAAAATCTGCAACCTTTCGACTAGGCTTAGTTGAGCTACTAGATTGAAAAAAATGCCTGCTTCTCCTGGTAATTTTTTATCTGAAACATTGGCTCAGTATTTTTAAAAGCGCGAAGCGCAAAAAAGCGACAAGGCCTCGCTTCGCTTCAAAAGCGAAGCGCAAAGCGAAGCGCACGCTTTATTAAAGTGAAGCGCAATTCTTAAAAACATAATATAAACCTTGCAAAGACACAATATTTTATCAATAATCAAAAACTTCAATTTAAATACTTAAAAGTACCACCAAATCATCCACAAATTGAAAATATCCCTGTAAAGATATAAGGAAAAACATAATCAATAAATTGAAAATACATATAATATATATATAATAATTAATTATAAAAACTGAAATATACATTCTGAAAATATCAAATAAACTGAAAATATAACATACTGAAAATGTAATAATATATATATATATATATATATATATATATATATATATATATATATAAAAAAGAAGAGAAAAGAAAGACAACAAAAAAAAGACTGGACTGACAGAAGAAAGAACAAAAAGAAAAACAATCACTGAAGAAGAAGAAAGAAAGGAAAAACGAGAAGAAGAAGAACTGAAGAAGAAGAAAGCAAAGAAGAAATTACCTGTAGAAGGAGCTGCGCAACCCTAGCCCTCTGTTTTTCGAACTGAAGCAGAGCAATAAAAGGAAGAAGAAGAGTTGAGCGAGACAACCCTAGCTCTGTTTTTCTCTAACAGTGAAGAAGAGAAAGTGAGAAGCGTACGTATTTTGACTCTTTTTGTCAATTTAGGGTCTGTTTTGTATAATTAAAAAACAGACCCAAAGGTTTTTTTTTTTAAAAAAGGGCCCTTCTGCGCTTTTACTGAAGAATCGATCGCTTTGGTCGCTTCATCGCTTTGTCGCTTCTGCGCTTCTGCCATGGAAGCGATCGCTTCTCTAGGTCGCCTCGCTTCAGCCTGCAAAAAGCGATAGAGGGTCGCTTCGCGTCGCTTCGTGCTTTAAGCGACGAAGCGATCGCTTTTCTAAACACTGCATTGGCTTAAGTAAGAATGTGTTTCTGGTGTCTATCTTCTGCCTTACAGTTAGAAGATGAATGACTTGTCATACGCAGTGTGAAGATAAGTTATTTATATTTCAGCATGTAGAGTTTACCTATTCCTCTTTCTTGTGGAAGGAAGTAGGATTTGCCATCACATGAATAGCTTAAGAATCAAACATAATGCATGCTGCATTTTTTGTACTTAGATAGAAGACTCTCTTCCTTGTTCGTCATCATGTAATTGGCTTGTGAACTATGAGAGATGCATCTGCTACTGAGAATGGCTTGGTGATTCTCTAGTTTGTCTATGTATTTACCAAGGCGTATGGGGTGACACGTATTGATCCATCCTTGCTCACTAAAAGGATTCTGTTTGGGAGTACAGCAGAATTCATTTTAGTAGTTCAATTGATTTGGGAATATCTTTACAGGAAACCAGAACTTTCTGAAGAAAAATATGGGACCTTTACTTTTCGATAATTTCCGGTGTTATGAGTGGTTGAAGAGTATTTCTGGCATCCAAGTATGTGATTATGCTTTGATAAAAGTGTCTAGTTATACTAATTCGTGTGCAACCCCTGTTTCGAAGGTTCATGCTTAAATTCTCTTCAGATGTTCCAGTCCGGTTGGTATTTCCCCAACTAATTTGAAGGCCGGTGAAATAGATGGAATTGGGGAACCAAAAAAGTTATCCTTTCTAGAGTTCATCCCTATAGAGTTGTTGAATGATTAGCAATAGCTTTGGAAGGGCTCCGGAGACAGGATTTCATTTTTTTTTTTTTTTGGGGGGGGGGGGGATAGAAGTAGTTGTCACCCATTTGTTGATGCTGGCAAACAAAGAGGCTGATTATTTGGAAGCTAGAGGCTGGTTATTATTCACTCAGACTTCTAATGTTTATGATTGCTTCACCTAGTTGGATCCCACAGTTTCAGTGCAACATGTGAATTTAGACACAGCATAACCAATTACAGTAGGTTTCATCAATACGGATATTTTAGGTTCTTGACAATTGCTATATCGGTGTTAGATCTTGTGAGACAGCTGGTGGCTAATTATTTACAGGATCGTATTGTTGTTTTTCAAAAGGCAAAAGATGGCCTACTTCATCTCACATGTGGACATCTTTTATAAAAATTGACTGTTGTTAGACTTGAAATAGTCGACGAACAGCCTTGCAATTGTTGTCTTTCTTGTTTGTATTCTTTTTTTTTTTGAATTTTGTAATGGATATGGGTTGTGATGTAATACAACTATACAAGTAATGTTCAACATGTGCAATTATTTACCATTACAATGATGTCAAACAGGATATGCTAGTTTGACTGCGGCAAAATATTCCACTTTTTAATGATTTTCTTACCTTCTTTTTTGAACTTTATTGTTGACTTGTTGCAGAAGCTCCATTCATGGTTTCAACTACCTGATGGTAACTGGGAGCTGGCAACAATCATTTCGAAATCTGGAAATGAAGTTCTCATATCATTGTCCGAAGGAAAGGTGAGTGCAGTTTGCTAAGATTCTTTCATCTTTTGCTTGCAAATCTTTATGATAAAAGAAACAAATTGTTTCGACAGTTTTCTTGTTCAGTCCTTTTAAAAAGTTTAAAAGATATGCCTTAGAAAACAAAAATAAGTATGTTAACTTATTTCTATATCACCCATCTATCAGCACTCATTCTCATTTCCTCATTTCCTGTGTGCACCTTACCCTTGCCCTGCTTCAACCTGTATCACCGTTCTTCTCCCTCCCCAGATTTGCAGTCCCTTCCACTCTTCTTCCTAACCCAAGGGCTCTATATCTTACCTGTCTAACTCTCTTGAAGTTCTTGTTCTAAAAATGTTTCACAAACACATCTCATTTTTGTTAAAATAATAAGTCTATTCTGGTTGGCTTTTCATGCTTACTGAGGGTTCAAGTTTATGGTTTAATCTCACGCCTTGTTTTCTGGTCAATGCAGGTCTTAAAAGTTAAAGCTGATGATTTATTACCTGCGAATCCTGATATTCTTGATGGTGTGGATGATCTCATGCAGTTGAGTTATCTGAATGAGCCATCAGTGTTGTACAATCTTCAGTACAGATACAATAGAGATATGATTTATGTATGCACAAATCTCCCTAATTTGAATTGTAGTTAGCTTTTTCTCGTATTCTTATGCCTTTTTATTTCTTCTCCTCTTCACCTCTTCTAGACAAAAGCTGGTCCAGTTCTTGTTGCCGTGAATCCTTTTAAGAAAGTCTCGTTGTATGGCAATGAGTACATTGAAGCATATAAACGTAAATCCATTGAGAGCCCACATGTATATGCCATCACGGATATGGCAATAAGAGAAATGGTTCGAGGTACTTATGTATATCCAGCAATAATGATTAAGGCCAAATATCATTCCTGGCAATCATGATATATCTTACATAATTTTCTTTTCCTGCAGATGAAGTGAATCAGTCTATCATTATAAGGTCAGCACGTTAAAATGCTTTTGGGTTTCACTTGTTTGCTGTCTTCTTATATTCGAATCCACTTTTATTCTCATATCTTCAGAGCTGATTCTTCTTTCCATTTTTGGTTAAAATGAATGCACTACTTTTTTTTAATGTTATTTGTCTCATAACTTTATTGATTGCCGCTGCTTGGGTCATAAGCACACGCCATCAAGCTTAGTATTGGTGCACCTGTAACAACGAGGGAAATTATCTCAAAAGACTTAAAATCTCCTGGAATCCATGCGAAATTAATTAACAAAAGAACGACATTGATGTTATCAAAAGGATAGAACCACACTGGAAGCAAAGAATCCATAAAGATGACACCAACTAGTTTGGAATGTTGCATCATTTTACATGCTTATTGTTTCTCTTGCTCCCAATGAGATTCATCTGACTCAAGCTATTGTATGAACATTTATACACGGACTTTTTAAATAATTAATCCGTTATAATAGACATTTGGGATGGAAGCGAACCTCCCTAGTTACAGGATATTACTAGTTAGATGAGAATCCAGAAAGTAGATTATCTAAAATTAAGTATAAGAAGCGGCAAGAACATAGTCTTAGAAGGAACCATATATGTGAAATTGCTATCTTCTTTGAGATGAGAGGAGGAAAATGCCAAAATGTTTTCTCGCATTTCAGTGGGGCAGCAGATTGTTGGTGTATGCCTCTTAATCGGGGGTGTGTCAGCATTTGATGCTGAAGAAAATAAACTTTTTTGTTAGGGAAGGTTTGGGTAAAGGCGAGAAATAATAGTGTGGCAAGCTTTCCGAAATATATATGAAGATTTCAAGGAGAAGAAGAAGACTTCTTGTAGTTTTGTGTCTTCACATCCGATGAGTAAGAGAAGTTATACAAAACTCCTAATGATAATTAAGGAAATAGAATAATCTATACAATCACTCCAACTATCAAATCAAATCAAATAAAATCAGATTTCCTAAATATAATCAAATCTTCTGAAATCATGCTAATCAACAATCTTCTAAATAAATTAATGTCCTTAAATCATGCTAATCAACACTCCCCTCAAGTTGGTGCAAAGATCTCGCACATGCCCAACTTGCAACTCAATGTATGAAAAGTCTGTTTGTTGAGACCTTTGGTAAACATATCAGCTAGCTATTTTTCCGCGGGCCTCTTTTATTGGATTATTGCCAATGTAATCATAAAAAGCTAATTTTAAGTAATTTTAAACCAGGCTTCTGATATACTTAGATTTTCTGCTAGCCCAACACGAACTCTTCGATATATTTCTTGCTGGAAGTACTCCCTGTCCCATTGGTAACGAGTGAGCCCAAATAATTCAATCGGGGTAGTTGCCGTGAAACAAACTCAAGACACCAGTTGTAACTTTTTCTTTGGTGAAGTGTTGATTAATTTCCACATGCTTTTTTGCTCATGCTGGACGAGATTATGAGCTATATTGATGATAACCTTGTTTTCACAGTACAAGGAAAGTTTTCCTTTTTCAGTCAGTCTCAATTCATCTAGTAACTTTTATAGCCAAAGTACTTTGCAAAACACATGGGCCATAGCTCTATATTCTACCTCAGTACTTGATCTAACAACTATACTTTGCTTTTTGCTTCTCCAAGTAACCAAATTTCCTCCTACGAGTGTACAACAACAAGATGTAGATTTTCTGTTATCTTGAGATCCAGCCCAATCTGCATCCGTAAAGGCTTCTATTTGGAGGTGATCATGTTTGGAGAAAAGTAGACCTTTTCGCGGAGCAGACTTCAGATAGCGCAAAATGTGAAAGATAGCTTGCATATGAGGGTGTTGGGATCATGCATCAACTGACTCACCAGGCAAACTGGGTAGGCTATGTCTGGTTTAGTGGGAGAGATAAATGAGTCTTCCAACCAATCTCTGATATCTTTGCTTATCAACTGACACTCCAACTCCACTTTGTAACTTGTGATTGCTTTTAATGGGCGATTCTGCCGGTCTGCAACCTGTCATACCTCTTTCTTTCAAGAGATCCAGAATATACGTTCTTTGAAAAATAAGATTCCTCTTTTTGATCTAGCAACCTCAATTCCCAAAGAGTACTGCAGTTTTCCTAAATCCTTGACCTCAAATTCATGTGCCAACAACTTCTTCAATCGAGTCATCTCCTCTTTGTCATCTCCTGTCATTACTATGTCATCAACAGAAACTATAAGAAGAGTGAGTTTACCCATGTAATATCTTACGAAGACGGTGTGATTAACATTGCTTTGTTGGCATGTGAAGGAGATCATTGCTTTGCACAATCCGACCAAGCTTTGGAGGATTGCTTTAGTCCATACAAGTCTTTCTTTCATCCGCATACCTTTCCTTGACTTTGTGCAATATCAAATCCAAAAGGAATCTCCAGATACACCTCTTTTTCTAGGTCTTCATGAAAAAATGCATTCTTCATCTCAAATTTTTGCAAGTCATAATCAAGATTAGCTGCACAAGACAAAAGAATTCTAATGGTGTTCATCTTAGCAACAAGGGCAAATATCGCTTGATAATCCACTCCATAAGTCTAAGTGAATCCTTTAGCCACCAAATCTTCCTTCGAATATTTCAATCGAGCCATCAGTTTCGTGCTTCATAGTGAAGACCCATTTGAAACCAACCAACTTCTTGTCTGGTGGTGAAGTGACAAGTTCCTAAGTCTATGTTTTTGACAAGGCCTTCATTTCGTCAATCATAGCTTGCTTCCATTTAGGATCTGCACAAGCTTGTCTCCAATTCTTGGGGAATAGACACAAAAGAAATGGACAAGGCATAAACTCCTTTTTTGTGAGCATTAGGCAAATTTAACTCATTAGGAAATATCATAGAGGAAGATTCAACTTCGGTAGATTTCATGATGACTTGTTATTCTTCTACTCTATTTCAGTTTGCGTAACTATCAGGCCTATCCAAACGCCCAATGGTCTCCCCCTCAGTTCTTTCTTCAATTTCCCTTTCCCCAATGGTAATGGTAGTGATTTCAACCGTGGAACTTGGGAGAATCTCTCTTCCTCCTTATAGTTCTCCCATGAAGAAGTGATGGTGTAATACTGAAATAAGGATTAGATTCTCGAAAAGTGACATCCATGTTGACAAAGGATCTTTGGGAGGGAAGATGATAACATTTGTACCTTTTTTGTGTTGGAGAATACCCAATAAAGACAAATTTAAGAGCTCTAGCATCATGTTTCCCAGAGTTCCTATTGTGAACAAAGTAGACACACCCAAATACCTTTTATATTGCGAACAATATAATCATTCTTACCCTTTAAGGCTTCCACTTGATTCTGAAAATTGAGGATTTTAAGTGGCATTTTGTTGATGAGATAATCATCTATTAGAACGGCATCCCCCCATTAAGGTTTTTGTAGATTTATAGTAATCATAAGAGATCTTGCCACTTCTAATATATGCATGTTTTTCCTTTCACCAACCCCATTTTGTGCACTAGTATAAGGACAACTTGTTTGGTGTACTCCAAATAAATACAAATTTTTTATCCATGTATTCTTTGCCATTGTTGGTTCAGAAGATTTTCATCTTAGTCTCAAATTGGGTACAAACCATCTTATGAAACAACTAAAAATAGGAAAAAATTCACTTTTGGTCGTTAACAAATACACCCAAGTCATCCTAGTGCAACAATCACTAAAAGTAACAAACCATCGATCACCAGACAAAGAAGCTGTTTGTGTAGGACCCCCTACATCAAAATGAGTAGTTGAAAAGGTAGTTGTACTTTTATGATCACTTAAAGAATAAGAGTTTCTAGTATGCTTGGCAAATTCACAAGCATCACAAAACAAAAATCCAAACTTAGTTCTGGAAAGCAAACTAGGATATTGCTTCTTCAAAGAACAAAAGATGGGTGCCCCAACCATATATGACACTGTATTATTTCTTGGTTAACATCCTTATTTTCCCCAAAAAGGCTTGACTAGAGTCTCGAATCCCATCAATCCAATATAAGTCATCATGTAAACTACCACGGCCAATCCTCTTTGTTGTTTGAAAATCCTAAAAACCCAACGACCAGGAAAGAACTTTTCACTATAATTTAGTTCTTTGGTGATGTCACTAAGAGATAACATATTAATAGGAAGCTCCAGTACATGGAGAACGGATGATAATATAATTTCAGATGTACGGACAACAGAACTTGTTCCAGAGACTAGGAGTTAGGGAGCCATCGGCTATTCTGATATAATCCCCTCTTGGACTAGGAGAGTAATTTTGTAAGTCTTTAGAGGAGCGTGTCATGTGTCTTTTTGCACTAGAATTAAAAAATCAAGAATTAAGGTGAGCATTAAAGGAAATACTTGACTGTACATAGTTGGAAGTGGCAACATTAGAATAATCAAATTTGTTAGAAGACGACAAAGATGCCGAACTTCATCCGAAGACAAAGCTTCTTCAAAAGCAATTTCCTTGGATGTCTCCACATTTTCTGCAATATTAGCTTGAACCCTTGATGGACCTACACGTTTTTCTCCACAATTTCTAGTTGGTCTTCCATGTAGTTTCTAGTATGTCTCCTTTTTATGCCTTGGCATTCCACATTAATCACAGTGCATGTGATCATTATCAGAAGTGAACGCATTTGGTTGTCATGAGACACAACTAACCCAGACTTTTCCGTTGGTGCTTAATAAAGCATGACCCTTCGTTGGCTCTCTTCTTGTTGAACATAAGAGTGTGCATTTAGAAGGAAAAGGAACTTTATCGATAGCTTGAAACCTGATTTGATCATATATTTGGTTCAAATCGGCAAGAAAATCATCAACCCTTTCCTTCTCAACCAATTGTTGAAAGAGAACTGCATCATTAGTACACTTTGATTAGTACAGTTTGCTTAGCGATCCTGAAAGTAGTTAATCTCCTATCATAACCCACTTAACTCTGAGTAATAATCAGTAATAGTCAACTCACGTTGCCTAGTGGCATGAATTTTATTTCGAATTTCAAAGATCTCAGCATCATTCCCTTACGAGAGTAAGTGCACTTAGTCGAATTCCATATCTTCTTGGTAGTATCAAGCAATAAGTATTGTTTGGAAATGTTAGGGTGCATCCTATTTAAAAGCTATGTCATAACTAGAGAATTATCTGAATCCCATTGACTATGAACCCGTTTGGATCGACTTTAAAAATGTTGCTTTCTAGCAGAAATAACTTTTAAGCCAAAAAGCAATAAGTTTGAATTGCCCAGCTTATTGTTTTGTCTTGTTTTAAGTAGTTCTAAACTTATTTTAAACACCTTCTAACTTTACCAAACACTGAAAACGGCTAAAAAGAGCTTAAAAGCTGATTTGACCAGCTTAAAAGCCAATCCAAACACCCTTTACAGCTAACATGAGTCACAACAGGTGCTTTCTTTTCTCCTTAACCAAGCAACTTTCTAGGCTTAATAAAAATAAACAACATCTTGACCAAGCAAGATGAGTAGTCCCATCTAATATTACAACACTTCTTTGTGAAAGAGAAGTGTTGTCCTTCGGGTAGGTGTTATCAACTACCTTAGTGTCCCCATAGTTCAAATAGCACTCCAAATCAGAAAATAAACTTTCTAAAAATCGGAAAGAAACTACCTCAAACTTGTCTCATGGAAGAAGGAAAAAATTTGAAGCAAATCACTATCTTGTCGTAAAGAGGAGGTCTGCCTCAGCTTAACCCTAGCTTTGGTGATTCGAGAAAGTATGAACTTGACTGGTGTAGTGTTAAAACATGCATGCAAACCCGGGGAGGGGGGGGGGGGGGAATTTCATGGAAAATTTCTTAAAGTCATCGGAAAAAAAACTATTTTGAGGGAGGAAACTTGACCTGTTGCTACAAATATGAAACTTCACAGTTGTGAGGGAGAAAAACTCACCACTAAGGGTGGCAATGACTCTGATACCATGAAGATTTCGAGAATAAGAAGAAGAAGACTTCTTGTATTTTTGTGTCTTTGCATCCACGAGAAAGAGAATTTATACAAAGCTCCTCATACTAACTAAGGAAATATAATAAATCTATACAATCGGTCCGACTATCAAATAAAATCAGATCTCCTAATTATGGCCAAATCACCCGAATATGCTAATCAACAATCTTACATTATAAATAAATTAAATCTCTTGAAATCATGCTAATCTACAATATTTTATTTTCCAAGTAACATAGTTTTAAAATGTAAGAGTGCAAGCGGGATACGTAGGTTAGGCGCATGTCATGGTTAGAATAAGAGAGATAAACACTAAATATGATTGGCAAAAAGATATATTAATTGTTAAGGAAATCATTATGAATGAAGCTACTTTTTTCTTTGTTGTGCCTTTTTTAAATGAAGCACACACTTTAATTGTGCTTTGTGCGTAAAGCCTCGGTAGATCTAAGCACTAGTTAACGTTTTTCACCTTTGACAATACTGACGGGCAGCAAAGTGATGGTTGTATGCTACCAAAAGTCAATGATTTCTGGTTTGTTTTGGTTTTCTCACGTTGTGCCTTTCATGAAGGCATGCATTCTTACTGTTTAGGTTGTTTGGCATTCTCTAATGTGCATATTCCTGCAAGCTTGGAGTGGAGCTAGATATACTGTGAAACCTCTCTATAACAGTCTTATTTGTTCCAGATATTTTTGGTTGTTATGGCGAAATGCTATTATAGAGAACATATATTATAACATAGCATGAAAATTAGTTCCATAAAAAACTTGGCTTTTATAGTGAATGATTGTTATATGACGATGCTGTTATAGGGAGATCTGACGGTACATTCTTTTTTTTTTTTTTGACATCTTTTCCAATTATTAACTGATCAATAGTTCGACCGGTAGTTATACCTACAATAGTCTCTGGTTATTGCAAATGATATTATTACAGATGATGCTCTTTGATTTCCTTTAATGCATGTTTTATATCTTGACTTTTAAGAATTTCGGTAGTAGTTTTTTATTGCATCAAGCCATCTTAGATAATCTGTATACTATAATAATCCTTGGTTTGTTCATGCCCAGTGGGGAAAGCGGAGCTGGAAAAACTGAAACAGCAAAGATAGCCATGCAATACTTGGCTGCCCTTGGAGGTGGTAGTGGAATAGAGGATGAGATTCTGAAAACGAATCCGATTTTAGAAGCCTTTGGTAATGCTAAAACTTTAAGAAATGACAACTCAAGTAGATTTGTAAGTGATTTTCTTGTAACTGACCTGGATTTGACTTGTTAATTATTTTTCAAGATTTCTTTTCCTAGCATTTAAGAAATGGTTAAACTTTTGACAGGGGAAACTTATTGAGATTCACTTTAGCGAGACTGGAAAAATATCAGGGGCTAATATTCAAACATGTAAGAATAACATCCTGTATGAGTTCATTAAAATGAAATTATGACATGTAATTAAAATCTAGTGGCTAACATATATTTGTACTTTTCCTTTGATTGCTGATGTGGTCTCTTGATCTTCACAGTTTTACTTGAAAAGGTATTTTTCCTTTCAATTGCCTTGATCATTAGCAAAATTTATTTTATTTTTCTGTAATGCAAACTTAATTAAAAGTTTTCTGGAACAGTCCAGAGTGGTTCAATGCAGTGAGGGAGAAAGGTCATATCATATATTTTATCAGCTCTGCGCAGGAGCTCCAGGGGCTCTCAAAGGTATGAATAATAAATCTTTAGGAGGGTGAGAATTTCATTGTTTGATCTGTCAATGCACCTGCTCTAGATGTTTTGCCTATAAGATGCGCTGTTCTCTGTTTGATCCTTATTTTTGGTTGGCACTTCATGTTCTACTGTAACTGTCATAGAAACCGTTAACTACATATGAATTATCTCCAAATATCTCAAGGGATGATAGTTTACCTTAGCGGAATGCACCATACTATAGCTGGTATGTTGTATCTTGGTGGTGGTGGAGGTTGTAGGCATTATGACAGGTTTGGTGGCTGATTTGGAATCAGCAAACATTTGACCAATTCAGTCAAATTCTGCATTGATTTCTTCATTGCACTTTAAATTTCTTCGTTGTCTCGTTCAAGGGCTGTACTTCTTAGCTTTTCAATCTGAAGTTGTTCACCAATGAAGAGTATCCCGAGCTTGCTGATTTTGTCTGCCGACATGATGAACAAGATAACAATTCAAGAATTCAGACCTGGACCGGTGCTTTGATACCAAATCGATGGACTTTCAAGGTTTTGCACCTCTCAAGCACAAAGAAGAGAGAAAATCAAAAGCACCCTGCTAAAGTTTTTCACAAAATTAGCGAAAGCGTTCTTCTAACTCACGTTAGAAGAATATAAGATGAAAAGAAACCTCACCCATACGTTCCTCAATCCCACAAGATTTCAAGAAGTGTTGAAGAAGCGAAGAAGAGGAAACAAAAGTCAATCACATTTTTGAAGCTAATGCTCAAAGAAACTAATCATCAATCTCTATTTTCAGTATATATTGAGTCCTTCAAAAATTTACTTTCTACTGATGATGTCAGATTGATACTCTACATTTCAGTTTCCCTGTCCTCCTTTTGGTATTTTCCTGCAAAATCTGTATGTTCTTGAATGAGGATCGAAGTTTAGCGCATGCTAATGCTAATGCAGCTTCATATCAATATATGAGAGGTTTTGGATGAGAATTACATGTAGCAACTAGCAAAGCAACTATAATACAACAAAAATGGAAGTTGGACTGAATGATAATATGTGTTTGATTTATAGTTTTTGCTGATCGTTGCTATGCTTAATATAACTTAAATATGAGTACTTTGATTTGGAATTACAAGTTATTACTATATTTGTCGGACACTTAGGTCTTTTTCCTCTTCTCTTTGTACCTCATCTTCAGAAAAATTAAATTTGAAGGATGTAAGCGAGTATAACTACTTGAGACAAAGCAATTGCTACTCAATTTCTGGGGTTGATGATACTGAACAATTTCGTATTGTAATGGTAATATTCTTCTCGCCTTGCTGTCAAGTTTGATCCTTATTCCACGAAAAAATAATTTCACCTTTTATCTTTAGGCTATTTGACTTTCGATCTTGTTTGTTTCTTAAAACTTGTGAAGCTAAAATGCTAAATATGGTGTATTGTTTTAGGAAGCACTCAATGTTGTTCATATCAGCAAGGAGGATCAAGAGAGTGTTTTTTCGATGCTGGCTGCAGTGCTATGGCTTGGAAATATCTCTTTTACATCCGTGGACAATGAAAACCATGCTGAACCAGTTGTGGATGAAGGTAATACTGAAAGTGAAAAGATAATCACCTCAGCTATTTGTGGCCCTTCCAACTCCTAGTAGGCAGTAGTTTATTTCTCCTTTTTTTGATGATGTCTGTTAGGACTAGGTTGCAACCGATTTCCTTCTGTTGCTCTTTCTTGCTCTCAGTTGGACACCTTCCTTTCCTCTCTTTAATATATAAGACTTTGGTTGACTCAATTGAATTTTATAGTTAACTATGGGACATATAGGAAAAGTTCAATAATTTGATAAAGCAATGTCACATAACATGCTTTTTTGATGTAATGTAGCCATGTGATATTATACCAAATTTCAGACTTTACAACCACTTCAGAGTCCTAAAGAAAAGGCATTATTTACTACTGCCTTCCTCAACTTACATCAAACACTAGTTTTCAACTTCTATCTGGACAGCCAATTGCAGAGAATATCCAGTTCCACGTTAGTAAAAAGAGGAGGGTTGCACTAGGTTGAAAACTAGCTTAAAGAATATCAAATTATGATGAATCGATAATTGACCATAATAAATGGATATGGATTATAGAGGAGAGCTCAATGATCTACAATCTGGCGGGGTCAATCCGGCAGTTAAGAACATAGCACAATGAAAGAAAAATAAAGAATCTGTACATTTGACCCAAAACCTTAAGCCTTTTGGTGGAATGGTCCATTACCTTTACAAACCTCATTGGGTGCCTTTCTACACCCGTTGTTGAACACTATATAACTCAACCTTCTATTTGTGGAATCGGTTCATGGGTTTGCACAGGGATTTGAATGCTGAGTCATGAGTATGAGAATGGCTTACCAAATAGTTGGTTCTGATATCATGTGAAAGAAACTAAGTGTCCCTCCAAGAACACAATAAGTGGATTTGCAGTTTGCACATTACCCGATTTTTGATGTGTTCTTTTATTATGTGGGACCTGTAACTTGACAAAAGGATTTGTGTGAGCGATGCCAATCAGTGACTTATTACGTTGTTGTTACACCTACATTAGGTCCGACATTTAGGAGTCTTTCTAGACTAATTAAAACTTTGTATGTAGGGTAGGCCTAAGTAGTAAAATTCCACTAGTGGGGTCTGGGGAGGGTAGTGTGTACGCAGACCTTACCCCTACCCCGCGAGGGTAGAGAGGCTGTTTCCGAAAGACCCTCCGCTCAAGAAGACAAAAGAGGCAATCTATCAGTACCTTCAATAGAAACCATAGAACAAAGAACAACATCACCAGAACCAGAAAATAAGTGAAAAGCAAAACATAACCAGTAGATAAAGCACATCAAAGAGGAACGAAAATGTAGTGTGGACTCAACATAAAACACTAACAGTCAAAGAGCAAGTCCTAACAGACTAGCCTCACCCTGCGGTGCCATAGAGATATCCTCAACTACTTCCTAACGTACAACCTTAATGCTCGATCCCCACAACTTCCTGTCTAGGGCCATGTCCTCGGTAATCTGAAGCCTCACCATGTCCTGTCTGATCACCTCTCTCCAATACTTCTTAGGCTGCCCTCTACCTCTCCTAATGCCCACCAAAGTCAGCAGCTCACACCTCCTCACCGGCGCATGTGGGCTTCTTCGCTGGACGTGCCCCAACCATCTGAGCCTTACTTCCCTCAACTTACCTTCTCCCGAACAACTTCATTCATAATCTTATCCATCTTGGTGTGCCCGTACATCCATGGGGGCGACACCCACCTTCTCCCAAACAACTTTATTCCTAATCTTATCCATCTTGGTGTGCCCGCACATCCACCTCAACATACTCATTACAGCTACTTTCATCTTTTGAATATGAGAGTTCTTGACTGGCCAACACTCAGCCCCATACAACATAGCTAGTGGCATAATTAGAGTAGAATGGCTAAAGAAGTTTCATGTAGCTCCAACTAATTTGAGATTAAGACGTTGATTTATATTGTATATCAAACTAAAGTGTATGTTAGGAGAATCTTCTTATTTTCTACTGTTAAAACTGACTAGTTTCCCAAGAAACTACATTGTTTTCATGCTTTGTTGTTGACTCTTTGATGTTATTATTTGATGTCTAATTCTGTAGGCCTAACAACTGTGTCAACTTTAATCGGGTGTGGTGTGGAAGAGCTAAAACTAGCTTTATCAACTCGAAAAATGAGAGTAAGAAATGATGATATTGTCCAAAAGTTAACACTATCTCAGGTAATGATTTAGTATATGGCAATACTGAAAGCTTGTTAGTTACGTTTGACCAATGGACCATTTAAGAAGTCTTTGAAGAATAACTGATCATTCTTGCTATTTGTTAGGCTACTGACACAAGAGATGCATTGGCAAAATCAATCTATTCCTGTCTATTTGACTGGCTTGTTGAACAAATAAATAAGTCACTTGCAGCCGGCAAACGTCGAACTGGAAGATCTATCAGCATTCTTGATATCTATGGTTTTGAATCATTCGAGGTATTGTGGTTTATAATGCTTTATTCATTCATGTTTCTTTTATTTTCTAATTATGTTGACCTTGATTTCCTTCCCAGAGGAATAGCTTTGAGCAGTTCTGCATTAATTATGCCAATGAAAGGTTGCAACAACACTTTAACCGTCACTTGTTCAAGCTGGAACAAGAGGTGATGATCCCTTTGCTTAATCCTATTAGAAACTGATGCATTGGTTGAATATATAGTATCTTCACTTAAAGTCATGTCTTTCTTGTTTTCTTCCTCCTGCTCAATGATACTGATTGAATCTGTGCAACCACGGATAGAATGCAAAGGCTTTTGCTTCAGGGTGAAAAATGTGTAAGAACAACGGAGAACATGCATCCCCGAACTCCCGGTCTAATTAGTGGGAAAAAGAGTGCACGAGGGATTAGCTCCCAGCCCGTTTTTATTTGCCCTGGCAATAGTTGCACTGACACGTCACATTCAAGGGGAGGTGCCATGGTGCATGTTATTTGCAGATGACATTAAATGATTGACGAGACGTGAGGCGGTGTTAACGCGAGGTTATAAGTTTAGAGGCAGACCCTGTAGTCTATAGGTTTCAGTACACATTACCTTCCCGAGACTCCACTTGTGAGATTACACTGGGTTTGTTGTTAATTTGAAACATAGAAAGGATAATGCCAAGAAGCATGTTTAAGTTGGCGAAAACTCTCTGGCCCCTCGAATCTCGCCATATCTGTTTTTTGGGTCTTAGAAGTTGCTATCTTTATATCAGTCTCATGTTGCTCTACTTTGTTTTGGCTTTGACAATGTTACTTCCGGTCTACCATCTATGCAATGTTCATGACCAAGCTTTCAGCATTTCGTCACCCTGTATAAAAGAGATTTAAAAAAGAAGCCCAAGTTTTTTATCTTCCCACCTCATTTCCTTGGACCCTGACGATTAAGTAGTTTCTGTCGTGTAAAGGGTAGGATGGACATAGCTGTAGTTTGATGCTGACTTGTTCTTTTTTTTTTTCTTTTCAAAATGAGTACTCAAAACGGTATCCCTATCATATTATTCCATTTCTAAATTTGATTTCTTTTCCTGATGTGAGCAATCTCCTATCTTCCTGAACACCCTTTATCCGAATTCGCTTTCTCTTTTGCATCATATGATATCCACCTTTGTTTTAGTACAAATTACAAAAATGTTGTCTTCTCTCGTTTTCTACATTATATTTATTCAAGAGAAGTTCTTACACAGTATAATTAAAGCATTGCCATGTTCACCAGATACAAGTGAGAACAGTAATGCTGTTATGAACGAGAGAATTGATCTCAACCTCCTTTTGAATCTCAGCATGACCCTTCAACTTCAGTTATTAATTTGGTGGATATTTTCTTTTGAGTTTTCTCTTCGAGTTTTGGTATAATCACAATTGACTAGGTTAGCAGAAGCAGGCCCTTTTAATGGTTTACAGAAAGTTTGTAGGGAGAATGGCTGTGTGACTTATACTTTCTCCTGTTTGGTTTGGAATGTAATTTTGTGATAGAAAAATTGTCATTATTGCTTGAATAAGGGTACGGTCAATTTTATTATCGTTTTCTGTTACATTTATTTGTCTTAGTACTATTTCAATGTACTAAACGATTATACAGCAAGTTTGCTCCAAACATTTTAATTTCACAGCATTTCTCAGATAGTAGTTATAATTATTGTAATTGTAATTGTAATTGTCACACCAACATGCTGACTTCTACGTACTAAAGGCTTATTTAGCATGTTGCTTAAACATTTATAACGAAAATACTGTTTTGCCGATCCATTAGCTGCTTAAGAAGTCTCAAAGCTTATGGTGTTAAACTTGTAGCCTGTTTGGCCAAGCTTTTTTTTGGGCCAAAAGTGCTTTTTTTCCAAAAATTGAGATATTTGGCCAAGCTTTTAGAAGGAAAAGAAGTGTTTTTCAGGAGAAGCAGTAGCAGTTTTTGAGTAGTAGAAACAAGTAGCTTCTCTCCAAAAGCATTTTTCTGTGAAGCACTTTTGAGAAAAATACAATTAGAAGCAATTTTTAAAAGCTTGGCCAAACGCTAATTACTGCTCAAAAGTGTTTTTCAAATTAATTAGCCAAACACAAACTGCTTATCACCGAAAAAGTACTTTTGACAAAAGTACTTTTCAAAATAAGTTGATTTTAGAAGCTTGGACAAACAAGCTATAAATACTGTTTGATAATCTACCACAGAATTAGGTGGCAGCAGTTTTTAATCTTACATGCATGACCACTGCATTTGCCAATTAGGCAACATAAAGGATACTTCCTGGAGCTTTAGTTTGTTTTATTTGTATATTACCATATTTAACTCTTCATTAACATCTGACTTTCTTTCCAGGAGTATATTCAAGATGGCATTGATTGGACAAAAGTTGATTTTGACGACAACCAGGATTGTCTAAATCTGTTTGAGAAGGTTTGTATGTTCTAGTCTGTTAAATAAATCTAACTCAGTCCTAGCCATATATATTGTTTTCTTTCACCTTTTCTTTAGTTAATTTTAGAAGTTTATGTATTCATGGCTCTCATAAAACAGATGTGGTCACATTCATTAAAAGCATGTTTTTCCCCAAGTCTTGTTCTGGGATTACATTAGCCTGAAATGTGTAGTAAGTGAATTATGCTGATAGAGGAACCAAATCGCCACAATAGAGGTCTTCCATGCCTAGTGTTTCTTGAAGTATATATCTGGTTAGCATACTGAAACTTCTCTTATCTCTTTTATGCAGAAACCACTGGGTTTGTTATCTCTGTTAGACGAGGAGTCGACCTTTCCTAATGGCACAGACATGTCATTTGCCAACAAACTCAAGCAGCATCTAAATTCTAATCTTTGTTTCAGAGGTGAACGAGGAAAGGCTTTTACAGTATGCCATTATGCAGGGGAGGTATGTTTGTTTACGGCCTACTTGTTTTGTCCCATTTCACCCGCTATCTAATGCAGTGACGTGAATGGCTTGTTTGGGCTGTTTCCTTATTTTCTATCAGGGAAATGTAATAATTCCTTTTTTACTAGGTTACGTATGATACAACTGGATTTCTTGAGAAGAATCGTGATTTACTGCACTCCAATTCAATTCAGCTTCTATCTTCTTGCAAGTACCACCTTCCTCAAATGTTTGCATCATATATGCTTGCTCAATCTGAAAAGCCTGTTGTTGGCCCATTGTACAAATCTGGTGGAGCAGACTCCCAAAAATTAAGCGTTTCCACCAAATTCAAGGTATTTTTACATATAGAAACTACTTTTTTCTATCTAAAAGAAAAGATAAAACTTCCGTTTCCATTTCTTCTGAAAGTCAGTTTATTTGAAATCCAATAACATGCTGATATGGTCCAAATGCTACCGCGAAAACAAAAAGAAAGGGGGATATGGAGAAATTGGTAGATGCTACAGACTTAATTGGATTAAGAATGTACTAACTAAGTGATCACTTCCAAATTCAGAGAATCCCTGGAATTAACAAAAATAGGCAATCCTGAGCCAAATCCTGTTTCTGAAAACTAATAACGCTTCAAACAAAAGAAAAAGGATAGATGCAGACTCAATGGATAATTCTAACAAATGGAGTTTAATGCGTTGGTAGATGAATCTTATACATTGATCTTCGGAAAGAAAAAGAACCATTTCTTAAGTTTTCCAGGGGAAGTCGTGTTATTTATAGCAAATTTGGCTTCCCCCAAAACTAGTTGATCAAATTTGTGTCAAATGCAGCTTTTCCTGCTTATGACTCTGCATAGACCTTTGCTTTTAGGCCATATATGATTAGCTAAGAAGCAGAAAGTGGAAGAGGAAAAAAGAAAAAAAGCGAGTGTAAAAGAATCATAAATGCAGTGTATTGTTGCTGTATAACCCTCTAGATTCCTTCCTATATATGGTCTGCAAGTAAAATCACAGTCAAAATATAGTTAAGGCTTTGCTAAGCATGCTTTATACATTACGGTTAGTATTTGGATTAACAAATTTTTTTTGGTTGATTTATTCAAACTTAAAGAGTAATATTCAGCCATCATATAATCTGGATAAACTATTTTGGAGGACCGGTGTTTTAAATTTATGATATCCCAAAAATATTATTCCTCATTATGAAAAATAAGATATGACAAAAATAATTATTGTTTGACTGTAGCAATTGACATAGAATTTTTTGTTTGGGAGGGGGAGAGGGGGGGGGGGTTACATGGAGGAGTTTATTCATTCTTTCTCTGTCTTTGCTCCCTTGTATAAGGGTGTTCATGATGTAGTGGGACTCAGCTTATGTGTGTGATATTTGATTCTCCTTTTGCTGTTAGGGACAATTATTCCAACTAATGCAACGATTAGAGACCACGACTCCACATTTCATACGTTGTATCAAGCCCAACAATTTTCAGTCTCCTGGAAAGTATGAGCAGGGACTTGTATTGCAGCAGTTACGATGTTGTGGTGTCTTAGAAGTAGTACGAATATCAAGATCTGGGTTTCCTACCAGAATGTCCCATCAGAAGTTTGCTAGAAGGTAAGCTGTAGTATTATCACTAATGTTTTTTTTTATGTTCATTTGTTGGTATGCTCGAGTTCTTGCTCACTTCAATGGAATTCTGCATCAGATATGGATTCCTTTTATTCGACCATGTTGCATCGCAAGATCCACTCAGTGTCTCAGTTGCAATATTACATCAGTTCAATATTCTGCCTGATTTGTACCAAGTTGGCTTCACAAAGTTGTTCTTCCGAACTGGGCAGGTGAGAAATACTATTATGACCACCAAATTTCTCCTTCTGCTCCCATTTTTTCCCCTCTTTTCCCTCCTGTGTGTGCACTTCTGCTGGTCTTTTAATTGTCAATACAGTCAAATTTTATGTTTATCTATCAGCTGTGAATCTGGATTTAATGCTACTGCCAGCACGTGTCATTACCTCTGAGTATAATGTATTGTACAATTAAGCCTCGTATACCCTGTTGAACTACCTTGCTCTCTCTTCTAGACTCCCAAATTTCAAAGTCCATTACCTCATTTCCTTTTAATTCAATTTATTTTGCATGAAGTTGTAGGATTTTTTCACTTGTGAGTCGTACAATCCCTAATTAAAGTTGTAGAGAAAGAAGAGAAGATAAGTATTTGGAACGATTAGCGAATTATATGTAGATAGTGCATTGTAGATCACCGGAATCCAATGCATGTTCTTTCTTTCTTCCAAAGGTAACTATGGCATGTAATAGAACTAGCTTAAGGCCGAATGAATTTGGTGTTCTCATCATCCTCAACTTACACATGTGTCCATGTGCTGCTTCTTATTTTTCTTTTGGTAATTAAAGATTTTATTACCAACAAGAATATGCCATGTGCTGATTCCTTTTTTACAACATTTGCTAGATCTTTTTGAATGTAAATATAAATTTAAAATATGCAAACTTGTGCTAACTTCCATTGGCGTTTATGTTAAGTACTTGAGTTATCATGCTAGTAATTGAGTACTGCCATTTTTGTCAAGTTTCTGACTTTACTTTCTAAATTAGATTCCCGAGAAAGATGACTGAAACGAATCATTTAAACTATGTAACTTTGATAATTGGATTACTATTATATATCTTAGCTACTGCCCAATTGCGTAAAGCAAGCTTTTGGAATTTTGTTCCTTTGCTCCCCCTTCCATTATAAACTTTTGCAATGCTAACATTTGCTTTCCACATCTTCTATTGAGATGTCCGCTATTGCCAACAGAAATGGGTTGAGATAATGTTAAAATAGTTTTTTCCCCAAACCAAAGAGCATACTTGCATTTGTTCCATATGTTAACTCCAAATGCATAGTTCTCTTATTACCTCTTTTCAGGTTGGGGTTCTTGAAGATACCAGAAATCGGACTCTCCATGGCATTTTACGTGTTCAAAGTTGTTTTAGAGGTCACCAAGCTCGCCGACATCTCAAACAACTGGGCAGAGGAATTGCTACACTTCAGTCATGTGGGTTTTCGTTGAACTTTGGACTTTTCCTTCTCTGTTTTATCTGTTTTCACAGGGTTTATGACGCAACTCTATTCCTGCATGCTTTCTCTGTTCAGTTGTACGTGGTGAGAAAGCTAGAAAAGAATATGCAATCTTGCTACAGAGACACAGAGCAGCTTTGTGTATACAAAAGCAGATAAAATGCAGGACCAAGAGGAAAACTTACAGAAATATTCATGATGCATCAATTGTGATACAATCTGGTAATTGCTAAAGCTCCAGTTCAATATTTTAGACATGAATAATCTGATTGTATTTTGCATTATTCGATAAACGAAAGATATTGGCTATAAGATAGATTTGCACAAATACCTGTAGTTTCAGGGCTTTGTTGTATTTTAGACTCCTTTCTCTTATTTGTCAATGAGATAAATTTACTATATGGTTTTAATAATATTTTCACTTGCTCATCCAATTGAACATGGTTTTATCTAGGTTTTTAAACTTACTATTGTAGTTTTCTTTCACCTCATTGAATTTCTTCTCCAGTGATTCGTGGCTGGTTAGTCAGAAGATGCTCAGGAGACATTGGACTCTTACAATTTGGAGGCAGAAAGGTAATCATGGGTGGCTATAAATTTGGGATGACAACGTTTTGTGACATCTCTTTGTTTTGCACTATGTTTCACTCACTGCTTATTCAAGTTTGTTAGTTAACTTTAGATTCGTTGACAAAAGCGTATCATTCATCTTAGTCAGCGATTGGTTCTCGTGCTGCCCGTTATCTTCTGCTGGTTTCTTATCCTGATTAACTTCCTATAGGGTAATGAGTCAGAAGAGGTGCTTGTGAAATCTTCTTTCCTGGCAGAGTTACAACGTCGAGTCCTTAGAGCTGAAGCTGCTCTACGAGAAAAAGAAGAGGAGAATGACATACTTCACCAGAGATTGCAGCAGTATGAGAATCGTTGGTCAGAGTATGAGTTGAAAATGAAATCCATGGAAGAAATATGGCAGAAACAAATGAGATCGCTGCAGTCAAGTCTTTCCATTGCAAAAAGGAGCTTAACCCTTGATGATTCGAGGAGGAACTCTGATGCGTCCGTCAATCCAACAGATGAGAAAGAGTCTAGTTGGGAGACGGGAAGCAACCATAGGGCCCGAGAGAGCAATGGAGCAAGGCCAATGAGCGCAGGTCTTAGTGTCATAAGCCGATTAGCTGAGGAGTTTGAGCAGAGGAGTCAAGTATTTGGTGACGATGCTAAGTTCTTGGTGGAAGTAAAATCAGGTCAAGTTGAGGCTAACTTAAATCCCGATCGTGAGCTAAGGAGGTTGAAGCAGATGTTTGAAGCTTGGAAGAAAGATTACGGATCAAGATTGAGAGAAACAAAGGTGATTCTGAATAAACTCGGGAGTGATGAAGGAGCCAGTGATAAAATGAAAAAGAAATGGTGGGGAAGGAGGAATAGCACAAGGTTTAACTAATTTTTTGCCTTCATAAAAATCTTATTTTGTGTCAAGTTGGATCAAAGTTTTCAGGTGTGGTGCAGGGAGCAAATTTGTATAGAAGTGAAAGGGATGTGAGTATAATGTGAGATACGTATTATGTAATTTGGAAATACAGCATTTCCGTAAATTTAATCTAGTAAACAATATTCATATTTGTATTCAAGAACTGCAAAGACAAGTTTAGAAATTTCATTTGGAATGAAAGTGGAAATTTTTGGTTTTGCTAAGAAATAGATTATGGAAGCAGAAACTGATGTACAAATAAATTAATACGAGAGGGCGTAAATGCAGTTCTTTTCTGGTTTTGTTTTCCACCTTGATGTTTTCACAATCTGGATTCTGATTGCATAAGGTTACAGGGTGGTGGGCTTTCATTCCATGATAACTCGTATATTGATACATAATTTGTGCCTGTTTTTAGTTGGGAATCTTACAGAGTTCTCCCCAAAATTCTTAACTTACCAACCTCTGGCCATTAATCATAAACTTATTAAAAAGTAGCCAAACACATGAAAATTCAAAGAAATAAGGTTCTTTTTTCCTAAGAATCACACACAAAGATCTCCTTGCATATTTTAAGCCTGATTAGCAATATTATATGCAAGATGGAGAGAAAGTTTCATGGATGAAGTAACAAATAAGATGATGATATATATATATATATATATATATATATATATATATATATATATATATATATATAAAGCGAGAAAAAGACTTTTTCAATGGGTATGGTTGAGATTCATTGAAAACATAAAGATGACCGGTATACAAAATTTGGGGAAGATTGAAGATGATTTGGTACCAAAATTCGTAGTTAAATCGAGTTCAAAAAATTCTTATGCGACACATGTATCACACATGCGTCTCACACGTATGTATGCAACATAGTGTTAGCAAAAAATATACACCGCATATCAATAATAATAATAAGTTGGAATTATTTGGTTCCTGACCTTGAACCACTCGTGAGGGGAGAATGTAATATACTTTCTATATAATATATATCAAATTGATATTGATAACTTTGTTCTCATAAGCAACAGTTTAGCTATTAAATGGAGGTACTCAATGATAATTTTGCTAAACTAACTGTGATGTAAACCAACTTATCAAGATAAACTTTCTTGAGTAGAAAAATCTTGAAATTATGCTATAAATTATATTATTGAGTAGTTACCTCGCAAACACCAAGTTGCATGTTAATAATAGTTGCACACGTAACCATCTCATATATGCATTTTATGTGGTATACATGCCAGGTGAATGAGCCCATATTCACCTTTAATATTTCTGACATTCATGAGATTCAATCCCAATTTTAGTTAGTCCGCTAATTAATGAGAACAAACAACATAAGAGAATTCGTAAATAACTTTCTAGCTCTTTAATATTTACCCATGTGAATTCTCTTTTATTTTTTCATGTTATACTTAAATTAATATGGCAACATCAATTATGCTAATTGAATAAATCATCAATGTTGATAAACTCAAGGTTACATTATGGCGTGTGCAATTATGAATAAACTTCATGTTTATAATGATATGTGTTTTTATACCAATAAACTTTTACTTTATTGTAGCATTATTTTGTATGTGTAGTACACACTAAAGAATAAAGCATGTAACTCACATGCTTTCAAAAATGAATATGTATTCATAAATCACATGTTGTCGCATTCAAATTATGAATGAACCATAATCATTTATATGTACTTTACAAAATTTTGTCATGATAAATATTACCTTCACAAAGTGAATGATTGTTTTAAGAACCATTATTGTTCACATTATCAGAATGATGATGATTATAATTTCGTCTATTGTCATGTCCACATCCGTTGATACATTCATAGTAATACTTTTGTCTTCTTTCAGACTTATCACATACTGCTATCACATTCTCTTAAGAGAATGAGAATGAAACAAATTCAATTGGATGAGTTTCCATTTCTTTGCCCCCAATCATACATGAATTTGATCATGTCAAAACATAGAAATTTTACCACTTCGCGTGGTTCTATTTTCTTACAAAATCTATTATTGTTATAATCAAATTTATTATCTTTGATTGTATTTAAAATTAATTATAGAATGTTAAGAATTTAAAAGAGAAAAATAAAATGCAATATTTACCTTAAATCCAAAATTTAATCGTGAAGGAAGTTCATGGAATAATTGACAATCATTATGCTCAATCCCTAACAATAAAAGAAGGAGAAAAGTATTGGAGAGAAAAGTATACCAAGAGAATTCTTATTGATTTGGGTTGAATTAAAATGAAATATAACCCCTCTATTTATAGGGGAAAAGTTACTTAGCCACCAAATAACAATTTTAAAATCTCTCTAAAATATAGACTTTCACCTTAAATAGAATTCTAGTTATAACAAAAATGATTAAAATTGAGTTACTAATATATTTGCAGCAAATAACTTAATATATAAAAAAATTTAGGGAGTTGTCGTTTGACAAATGCAAAAAATAAATCTTAATATTAACTCAATATAAATTTTTAAAAGTTTATCTGCAATTATAATTTTATATTAAGTATTCTATTTTTAAAGGATAAAAACTTCAACCTGAAATTGTGCTTTTGAATCTTTATATTCATTGACTCTTGCCAACCATTTTCTTCAATTTTTTATATTCTTAAATATTTTTATTTTTTCTAATTATTTATTACAGTATAATTTTAAATTATTACAAACAACAAAAAAAAAACAAAATTTTAAAGTATTATCTTATAAAAATAAAGACTTTCTTTTGAATGGAAAAATAGTTTATTTTTTCCTCATGAAAAAATAGCTTTTCCTACATGATTCTGTTAAGTATTCAATACATAGAACGGTTTGTTCCAAAACAAACTGTGTTTTGGTTCGTTCTCGTCTTATTTTACTTCTTAAGATGTTCATGTTTCTTTTATTCTTCCCCTAGTTTATAACTAATTTCACTTATTTGTTGATTTCCCACTAATTCAACTGACAAAGGATTTAATAAACAAAGTAGTTAATTCTAAAGTCCTAATATTAAAAATTAACATGGAAGAGTTCAAATAAGGAAAGAACTTAGGTAAGTAAATCTTGATGATTTATCCTAAATTTAGGACTTTCTACATAATTGATAAGAAGGGATTTAACAATCAAAATTTTAGTTAACTTTGAGCTCCTAAATTTTAAGAAAAATTATCAAATTAAGAATAAGAGTAGCGTACCTTAATCGATGAAAGTATCAAAATTATTGCTGGATATAATAATGATAACTGTCA
>JASVEL010005947.1:35000-137881 GCA_032618575.1 Nicotiana noctiflora | reverse complement strand
GTGTCTATTCCTTGATGAGCAATTTGAATTGATATAACAATTAGAAGTGAAACAATAATAGTAAAAAGCACGTTGAGATTTTGTAAACAAAAGAGAAATTACACTTTACGGTAAGGACTTGAGAAAAAAATTCTAAATTTGAGAACATAGCTCTTTCTATAGAAAAATATAGAAGCTAATTGAACTTATAAGCAAATTTTATAAACAATGTAACCTAGGAAAGTCTAGAGGTCTAGTATCAGAGTTGTAGGATAGGAGCCTTTAGATTTTTCGTACTCCTTTTTCGGTGTTAGGTGAGGCGTGGTAAGGCTACCATAGAGGATCCGCCTATTGGTTTGTGTTCTCTTATTGTAGTCATTTCTGATAGCTACTGTTTTAATTTTATTGCATGCCAGTTTATTTATGGTACATATGACTCTTATGTTTAGATAATTATTTATGCGATATATGCTTGAGTAACTAATGCTTTTTGTGTTTGTTTTTATTTGCCTTTCTCTTTCCTGCGCCGAGGGTCGATTGGAAACAGCCTATAGAAATATAATGGGTTGTTGTTGTAACCTGGGAGATTATGCTTCACACGCAAATAAAACAACAAAGTCACATGAAATTTTGTTAATACAAAACTTCAAAATCATCTATTATCATAATTTCAAGAGCATTCCAAAGGTTAGGAAGTTTACTTCAAATCACAGACAAAATTATCTTGGGGACTTGACGTTGTTAAGAGTTTGTGAAAAAGAACAGAAAACTAAAAAAGAATGTAGTATAGTACCAGAAGTCCAGAATTAACCTTTTACAAAGAATGACAAGCTTCCATGCGCAAGTGTTTCACTAGCTTTGCTCTCGGCGTAGGTTATGCTAACTTGTGCTGATTCTCAGTCGCCATGGCTAATAAGAGTTGAAGACTTTTCAAAAATCAATCGATCGTAACCGTAGGAAGCTCGGTCAGTGCTACCGTAATTGCTGACACCATTGAATGCGGCAACACTCAACAAGTTCTAACACCAATTGGGGCTCAAATTCTGACTAGGTCACTTGAAGTGGGAACAACGAGTGGGAATACTAGTGCTTCTAAGAAATTGGTTCTGAGTCCAAATTCCTCTATAAATCAAGGAAGCCCTACCAGTAGTGAAGAGAAAAATCAATTGCATCAGAGAAACGACCCAATCCGGCCCAAACTGAGGATAATCAACAACGACCAACAGCTCTAGCACTAGTGAAGGAAAATCTGAGAGACACATCATAGGCGAAACTCTTTTCTGGGAATCGATCTGCAGAAAATGGTATGCCTCTACCCTATATTGCTCTAGAAGTGGTAGATGGTCAATATGTCGCGAACTTATACAAAACAAAGGTGGATAATGAGACGGAAAAGTGGAGAAAAGATCTAGTTGTTTATATAATTGGGGAAGTACCTAGTTACAATCAGATGCATAGGTACATTTCTCAAACTTGAAACACTGTTGCTAAACCTGATTTATTCCTCCATGAAGAGGGATACTACATTGTTAAATTCCAAATCGTAAGTGACTTGGAGGACATCTTGTATGGAAGGTCATATAGCATGAATAGTAGGCTAGTAATCCTTAAACAATGGACCCCAGAGTTTGATTTTGATGCTGAATTCCTTACAGAAATCTCATTATGGATAAAATTCCCTAATCTTCCAATGAATTGTTGGGGCATGAACTCCCTTACTAGGATGGCCAACACTTTGAGCATCCCTATATTTGCTGATCAATGCACTACCAAGCAAACTAGAGTGTCTTATGCTAGAATTCTGATTGAGGTTAATGTCACTAAGAAACGCCTACTAAAGTTATAGTTAAAGACCCATCTGGGCGACAGTTTCAGCAATCCATTGAGTTCGAATGGAAACCAGAATACTTTCGAAATGTCTAAAGATTGGCCATGATTGTGGGAAGAGGAAATATGAGGGGAAGACAATGCAAGTTCAGAGAAACAAAAGACCTAAACAGATTTCTAGGTGGGTACTAAAAGGTCAACAACAACATGTGGTTGATCAACTGAAACAGGAGCAACAACAACAAATGGTACAATAGGATACCAATAGCATTGTCAAAGGTAAAATGTTCTTAATGCAATTAAGAAGAATGCAGATGAGGGGTGGACACAATTTAAGCCAAACGGTACAAGTAGTGGACAAAAATTTAGCAGAACAACACTACACTAACAAGCAGATGGAGAAACTAGGCTTAATGAAAACCTTCGAGACTTGGTTAATACATGAAGATGTGTCAACAAGTAACAGGTTTAAAGCTCTACCTGAAGAGGAATAGATATTTGCCAATACTAAACCTCCTGATGCAGGAGGTGGTACAAGAACAAATCAATGACCTGGTTATTTTGAAATTTTAGAGGGATCAATAAGAGGTATAAGCAGAAAGAGTTTAGGAAATACCTCAAAGAAAATCATATTAAAGTAGCTACTTTCTTTGGGACTAGAGTAAAAGAAAATAAATAACAACGCATAGCTAGCAAGGTGGCTCCTAACTGGGAAAGGCTTTCTAACTGCAGAGATGCAAAAAGTGGCAGAATATAGGTGGTCTGGGATCCAGAAATATATGCTATTCAACTACTTAGAGAGACAACTCAACCAATTCACTGCCATGTCACTAGTAAGTAGATTGGAATGAGTCGTTTCGTACAACTGTCTATGGCTTTAATACAATTGAACAGAGAAAAGAAGTATAGAATGAATTGCAAGGGTTGACTCCTATAGGAAATACCCCTTGGATCTTATGTGGGGATTTTAGTGTTGTCTTTTATCCCCAAGATAGACAAGGATCTCCAGTTACCTTTGCAGAATTACAAAACTTTATAAATTTTTACAATAACTTATTACTCAATAAAATTCCATGGAGTGGTGACTATTACACATGGACTAATAAACAACAAGGAGTAGAGAGAGTTTGTAACATATTGGACAGAGCAATAGTAAATGATGAATGGATGATACAATATGGTCAGCTAGCAGTTGTATTTGGAGAGCCTTTTATTTCATGTCATGTGCCCATATTAATTCTATTTAGACTTCCCAAAGGCAACATTAAGGTACCTTTTAGGTTCTTCAACATATGGACACTTCACATAAAGTTTAGGCAGATTGTTGAAGAAGGGTGGTCAAAAATTGAAACAGAAGGGAAAATCAAAAGTGTATGGCTGAAACTGAAGCACTTTGAAGCCTGCTTTCAAACAACTTAATTTTGAGGAGTTCAAAGGAATTGGTGAGAAGATCTCTAAATCTAAGGTCACACTAAAAGAAGTCCAATAAGAAATACAAAACAATTACTCTAATGCATTGGCTGATCAAGAGAAGGTAAGCCTGAAACAACTAGAAAAGTGGTCATTGATAGAAGAAAGTGCAATGCAACAGAAATCTAGAGTTACATGGATTAAGCTGGGTAATTTAAATACAAATGCTTCACAGCTGTGATGAAAGAAAAACATCACCAGAAACAGATTCTAGAAATCACTTCATTGACAGGTATAAATTTATAAGATCCCTGGGCTATCAAAACAGAGTTTGCTGATTATTACAAATCCCCGATGAGATCAGCTGCCACTACTCTACCTAGAGTCAACATCCTGGTGATGAGAAATGGACCTATACTTTTGCATCTTCAACAGTTAGAATTGTGTAACACAGTAACTGATACTGAAATATACGAAACTCGATGCTCAATTGGAGATCACAAAGCTCCTGAATTGATGGATTTAATGCAGCATTTAAAGAAAATCCTAGCCTATCATCAATGAAGAGGTATGTGAAGCAGTGAAAGAGTTCTTCACCACATGGGTCCTACATGAAGCCATTAATGCACTACACTAATTTTGCTGCCAAACATTGCAAATCCAAGCACTGTGAAAGATTATAGACCAATAGCCTATTGCAAACTGTTATACAAACTAATTAGAAAGAATATAAGGGTCCACCAAACTCTATAAAGAATCGGGTTCTCTATCAGGTTCAACAATACACACGCACACTACAGTAAATATAATGACAAGAGGAATTTTACGTGGAAAATTCCCAGCCCTATGAGATTTAAAACTATCCTTGTAGGATTTCATCTTCACTACTGAGCAACTTTTAGATTACAACTTATACAACCTAGCAATTAACCTCTTAGTCCCTCACTAACTTTTAATACTCTATTACAAGCCACTTTATAACAACTCTATTATAAAGACTTTACAACATGAGTAACTCTAGCTAAGACTCAAACACACAATTTTAAGATTTATAAAGGGGTTTCTACAGAATGCTTCTAAATAAGCTAAGTAGAAGATACAAGTGAACAACTACTACAACATAAAGCAACGTACTTATGACCAAAGTACTTGTAACTAATCAATTTCCCTTTCTTTGATGATGACAAAATTATAATTGAACATCCTAGAAAGAGATAGGTACATAGAACGAGAGTGCGAACCAGAAAGACCTTAAGTTTCCCCCTAAATCTCTGCATTTCCCCTTAATTAGTGCAATTATTTTTTTCCTTTTTGGCGTCATACAAAAGATCGGTAACATGCAATTAATAAAGAAGGAGGTCTAGTTTTAAGTTAACTCATGCCACTTATGTGAACACAATAATGATTAAGAACAAAGCATAAAAGTAAGGTATAAACAACAACAAGAGAAAAGCTTTAATTAACATAATTTGGATTTTACAGCAGGAGAAAAGTCTCAGCGGTAAGCTTGCTTGCCGTGGTGTGTCAGGTCGCGGGTTCGAATCAGCCTCTCTGCAAAGCAGGGGGAAGGCTGCCTAGAGTATTCCCTTCCCCAGACACCCACGAAGTGGGTATTGAACTGGGTCGGCCCTTTTCTAGAAAAGTCTACTGCCCCATCCACAAATGAGAACAATCAATAAAAATACCACAAGTTATCATTATAAGAATTGACACTGAGAGATGGGATTACAAGCTAATTTATAGACTGGACACTAAGGGACATGATTTAAGAAGCACTGGGTGGAGAAGGTTTGGAGACAGAGGAAATTGCTTGGAAGACTAAACCCATTCGAGCATTTGTTGACATTTTCTCATGGAGTAGTCTTTCCTTCAGGTCCTCCACTTGTTTCCTGAGCTCAACATTTTCCTTTGTTAGGCAAGCAACCTCTGCGCTTTGAGAGCGACTGGAACCAGGTGCCTCTTGCAGCGGACTTATCTAAGTCTCAAGGATTAAATTCTTTGATTTCAATTGCCTTATCTCAGTAGTGGCACTGCTTTAAGCATTTATTAACTAAGATATGGTAAAAGTGCTTGTAATCCCTCCAAATTTCTCTATACACTTATCATTCTTCAAGAGCGACTTTTGAAAAAGTTTGCTTCTTGGAACCCATTTTAACTGGTCCGAAAGGAACCTTGAAGTGCTCAAAGACCTTGGCAAGAAGGAAGTCTGCCACTTTATTCATGTGCCCTATCATGATCCCAAACAGATCGATGGTAGTGATATTGTCTAGTGCCTCCATGAGGAATAAGTATGCGCGAGAGGTGATGGATCTTCACTCAGCTCGAGGCAGCAAGACTATGTTACCATCTGACCATCTCAAATAATAGTTGGTAAACAGGAAAGAGGGTTTTCTTCTAAACCTATTCCCCTTGCTGACCAGCTCTGTCCTTCAAGACTGCGTTTCTGCAGTTCTGAGTACAAGCTCCCTGAACACTAGATAGCCCTTCAGTAGGCACACCAAGAATAGATCCCATCAAGGCAAAGTCCATTACCATATCAACTCCTTTCACCAAGGAACAAATGACCAACTTCAACCATGAACAATTCAGCAAAAAAACTTTGAAATTTCTCCTCATATACCCTAGCAGCATCACTTGTGAACAAGTGTGTCCATTGTTGGAAATCACAAATCTCAACCAACTGTCTCATACCGGCCTCCTCCAAGACATTAGAGGCAAATGTGCATCCCCAAAGTACCTTTTGACTTCTTAATCTCTCTTTTCAAACACTTCCCGGATCACCAACTTTGGCCTTCTTTGAGGAACCAATTTCCTCATCAGTATCAAACTTTCTCTTATCAGTCTTGTGAACACTCTTTTCCTTTTTATGAGACTTCACAGATTTTTCACCTAATTCTTTCACCATATTCTTAGTAACAACAACATCATCAAAATTAGTAAGACTTTTAGCAGACATAAAAAATCCCCCTTTTGGATTGAGAAGTCCATGCTTTTGTGATAACTTCCTAGTCAACGTACTAGGTTCCTCCGTTTCTTCTTCATCCGCATTCACAACATGCACTATCTTCTCATTTACAACTTTTCCATCTTTCACTAATTATCTTCTCCTTGACTTAGTTTGACTATTCTTACGCGCAGACTCAAGATCCTTCTTCTTTTGCAACCTTGTTGTGGGTCGCTTAGGAGTTTGATCTTCACCAACAGCTACTCTATGCCTAGGCAAACTGATAATTGGTAAATCACCAAAATCTTCTTCACTATCCTTTTATTCTTTAGACACAAGGCTTATCTTAGGCACACTCACACTTAGAGGCTCAACATCTAAAAGAGGAAAGGGAGCAGGCTGACTTGAAGTTCCTGAGAGAGATATGAAATTGGATCCTCCGAAGGTGGATCAAGTCCTTCAACAGGTTTCCAGTAGCACTTTCCTGTGTTGAAGGTTCAATAGGCACAAACTCATTATCCTCTCCAACAAGCTCAGATGCTTCCCCTTGAGTCTTAAGACCATCCCCGCTTCTTTCGACAAACTCATGAGAAGTAGGAATGGTACTTGTGGGCAAGGGATCATGAGCAATCTTTGTTGAGTGAACGATTTCATTTCCCTCAGTTCGGTCTACCTTTGACCATTCTTCTATAGGAAAACTTGAAATTTCCTGATTTTCTTTCATTCTAAGTAGTACTCGTTTCATCGCTCTTTTTTGGAGAGGTAAGAGGAGCTCTGGGAAGCACCTCTTGTGGGAGTTAATGCTTTGTGACACTTTTGAGAACTGGAACTCAAATGGTTAGGAGAGGAGATGGAGTGTGGGGGTGACTCTATTCTAGGGATTTGGTTATTAGTGAGTAGAGTCTGGCATTGGTGTTTCAATTGGTGAGGACTCGGTGATAAAATTATTTGATTTTCAGCCATTGTGAGAAGAGAGAAGATTTAGTGAAACAGAGAAAGAATATGAAGCATGTTTTGAAGTGTTGATGTGTGGAGTGTGATGATAGATATAGATGTATTTATAATGAAAGAGAGATTGGTTAGAAAGGGCGGTAATTTAGGTCGATTAATAACCGGTGAGACATTTGGATTCAAAAGACACAAAACTAAAAACTGACATACTGATGATGTGGCACTTGTTTTAATTGTTCAGAATTGTGCATGAGAGAACAGAGAAACTACTAACATGTGTTGGGAGAACTAGGTTCCCTGACTAATCTCTTATTTATAAGCTTTGCCCTTTTTTCTAGTGTATACAGCCTCAACTCCTTATTTTCTCTATAATCATAAAACGTGTCCAGCTGTAACAGTATAAAGATGAGTTAGACGTTGTCAGAAAATGATTTTTCGCTATGTTACCTGAACATTTATTTCATAGTCAACATTGAGGGACCAGGTTCTCAATTGGGTTTTATCAACCCCAATGGCAAACAATTTTTCTCGAAGTGTTCTCTGCTTAAGGCTTTGGTAAATATATCTGCAGTTTGATCTTTAGTGCTGTAGAATTTCATGCATATTAGCCTCTCTTCAACATTGTCTCTAAGGAAGTGATGATGTACATCAATGTGATTGGTCATGTTATGTTGAACTGAATTTTTTTCCATGCCGGGTGCACTTGTATTGCCACATAAATGATGAACACAATCTGAGAACATTCCAAAGTCTTCTAAATATTGCTTGATCTACATAAGTTGAGCACAACAAGGGACAACCGCAGCATATTCAGCTTCTACAGATAAGAGTTCCATCGAGTTCTGCTTCCTTGTACCCCATGAGATTAAGCAGGATCCCAGGAAATGTCCCATTCCAGAAGTGCTTTTCCTGTCCACCAAATATCCTACATAATCAGCGCCAGCATATCTTATAAAATCAAAGCTGTCACTTGAGGGATAATAAAGTACTAGGTCCAGTGTTCCTTTGAGATATCTTAGTATTCTCTTGTGAGCCTTCAGATAAGATTCGTTTGGATTGGATTGAAACCTTACACAGAGACCTACGCTGAAAACAATGTCTGGTCTGCTTGTAGTGAGATACAGGAGTGATCCTATGATCCCTCTATACATGGAATGATCTACGGAGGAACTAGGTTAGTGAGATACAGGAGTGACCCTATGATCCCTCTATACATGGAATGATCTACGGAGGAACTAGGTTCATCTGTGTCTAGACGGATAGCTGTAGAGATGCGAGTGTCGATGACTTTTGATGCTTCTATATCAAACCTTTTTAGCAGCTCCTTGATGTACTCTATTGACTTATCAATGTCCCATTATGAGATTGCTTCACTTGAGGTCCCATGAAGAAATTCAGTTTGCCCATCATGCTCATCTCAAATTCATTCCCCATGAGTTTTGCAAATTCTTCACAGAGAGAGTCAGTTGTGGATCCAAAGATGATACCATCAACATACGCTTGCACAATGATTAGGTTCCTCCCCTTATTTCTTTAGAAAAAGAGCGTTGTCAATTTTTCCTGTTGTAAACCTATTTTCTGGTATGAATTTTAACAATATTTCATACCAGGCCCCGGGGCCCGCTTTAACCTTTGCAATGCTATGTCCAGTGCGAACACATGCTCAAGATGCTTGTGATACTCAAAGCTAGGAGGCTGCTTGACATAGACTTCTTCTTTCAGATAGCCATTTAGAAATGTACTTTTGATATCCATTTGGATAGTGTGAACTCCATATGAGATGCAAAGGCAATTAGAATTCTAATGGCTTCCATTTGAGCTACTGGAGCAAATGTTTCATCATAATCAATTTCTTTTTCCTGATTGTAGCCTTGAACTACAAGCCTTGCCTTATTTCTTGTTGTTTTTCCAAACTCATCAAGTTTGTTCCTGAATACCTATCAGGTTGCTATGATGGTTCGATCTGCAGGTCGAGGAACCAAGTGTCATACCTTGTTCCTTTCAAATTGATGCAGTTCCTCTTACGTTGTTGTGATCTAGTCTGCATCTTTCAATGCTTCTTTTATATTTTTTTGCTATATTTGGGAAAAATGGCTGAGAAGACAAGTGAGTTTCTTGATTTTGATCTGGTTTGAACTCCTGAGTCAAGAGGAGTGATTATGTTGTCAAGTGGATGTGAAATTTTAAACCTCCAATTTGGTGCTTAAGCCTCATTGGTAGAGGAACCATGTATGTCTGACTGGGGTTCTTGGGCACTTCTTACTTTACAAAGTAGAGTTCCTTGGACTGCATTAACAACTCTATTTTCAGCTTCAGTTGTTGTAATCAGGGACTGAGTTTCTCTCTAATGGATGGAGATGTATTTGCATCATCTTTGCGGGATTCCATGACATGGCTCATCATGTCTGCCTTTTTATTTTCCATGTCAGTTACTTCACCTGGAACATGTAAGGGCACCCCATCTTGATCAACATGTCTATCCTTCTCACAGGATAGGTGAGCTTCATCATAGATCGCATATATGTTTTCTTTAACACATTGAGTCCTTTTGTTGTATACCTAGTAATCTTTGCTTTGAGATGAGTATCCCTGAAAAATTCCTTCATCACTTTTGGCGTCGAACTTTCCAAGAGCTTCTTTTCCATTGTTGTGAACAAAGCATTTACACCCAAAATTTCTTTGACGTGTTAGCTTGGGCTTCCTACCATTTAGCAGTTCATATGAAGTTTTGTTCAGAAGTGAATTGATTATGCACCTATTCACCAAGTAGCACGCAGTATTGACAACTTCTTCCTAGAAATACCTTGCGATCCCGTTGTCAATTAACATTGTTCTTGCCATGTCTTCAAGAGTTCTATTCTTTCTCTCCACAACACTATTTTGTTGTAGTGTTCTTGGAGATGAAAAATTGTGAGTTATCCCATTTTTAGTGCAGAAATCATCAAATTTGACATTGTCAAACTCCATCCCATGATCATACCTAATGCAAGCTACTTCAAAGGTTTTATCCTTGGTCCAAAGGAACAAAGTCCAGGTGAATCTGGAATAGTCATCAATTATCACAAAGATATACTTCTTTCCTTCTCTTTTTGGCACCCTCATGGGTCCACATAGATCCACGGGAAGGAACAAGTGGCCTTGAGGTGCTGACTTCCTTTTTGGGATTGAATGAGGATCTGACTTGCTTCCCTTTTATAATGCATCACATACTTTGTGATCCTTCAAGCTTGACTTGGACAGACCACGAACCAGGTCCTTCCTGACTAATTTTTTCAACAACGTGAAACTTGCATGGCCGAGCCTCATGTGCCATAATTCAGCATCATCATACAAAACACTTAGACAACTTAGAAAACCATTCGTCAGAGACTCAAAATCAGCTACATAGATATTCTTGTATCTTTTTGCCACTAACACCACCTCACTAGTTACCAGGTTTGTAACTATACAGATTTTTGACAAAAATTCCTCCTTGTTTCCCTTGTCACAAATTTGGGTAACACTCAGCAGGTTGTACTTCAATCCATTCACATAGTAAATATTTTCAATTGAGTGAGAGAGAGACTTACCAATCCTTACGACTCCTAGAATGTATCCCTTCTTTCCATTTTTAAAGGATACACTCTTCTTTGTAGAGCCTTAAGTGAAAGGAAATCATTTGTACTTCCAGTCATATGCTTTGAGCAGCCACTATCCATGTACCATTGTAGGTTACTTCCTTTCATTGTTCCCTGAATAAGAAAAATTAGGAGTTAGCTTTAGGAACCCAAACTAATTTGGGTCCATTGTAATGAGGAAAGGGGTGAATGGGGGATCTTTTAGTCCATACAGGCATTATGCTTTTTTATATGAGGAATCGGGTTCACCACGAGTATTTACTTTTACAGCAAAAGATTTGTTTTTCTGTTGTGACTAAAATCTAACCTTACAATTTTCTTTAAGGCGCCCATTGTTACCAAAGTGAGTGCAGCCAATTGTCAGGTACATTAGCGTACTTGCTATGAGGGTGTATGGAATCTTTTCCCTTTGAAACCTAATCCCTTGCCTGTTTCCCCCATTGTTGGTATATATGGCAGTGATAGCATCAAAGGACCAGGTCCATTTGAGTGATTTTTCAATATCACTTTTTACTCTATCTAGTTCTTCCTAAAGTTGTTTGTTTCTCTAAATCTCAGCACACATACTAGACTTCACTGAATATAAGTCACTTTCAAGCTTAATATGTTCCTCGCTTGCAACTTCCTTTCCTTTTTTAGAATTTTCAGGCCTACTCTCCATTTCAAGTTCCCCAATTGTTTATTCAAATCTATTACCACCACTAGGAGGTCATCTCTCTCATGCTCAATACTAGCAACTTTCTCAATTAAGGCATTTTTTTCTATACTTACACTCTCAACGGTCTCTTTTAGGTTTACCGCAACAGCCATACGATCATATCTTTCTTGTTCTATATATGCAATTTTTTATCTAAGTCATCTCTTTCTTTCTTCAGGATCTCAATTGTCTCCCTTAAATCAATTACAACTACTACTAGGTCATCTTTAGACTGTTCTGCTTCTCCTAGTTCAAATGTTAAGGCATCTTTATCATTTATAAGACTATGATGAGCTTCGGTTAACACATTTGGCAAAGACATGAGTTTCTTAGGAGAATAAGATTTTAGATTTCTCTGAACATCCAGAAAGTTTACCTCATCATCCTCGTCATCTTCATCATCAGACTAGGCTATCAAAGAAAAAATTGAATCATACTCGGTTGCTTTACTTTCTACTATTATCATAGAGCTGTTACCTAGTTCATCACCCTCTCCAAATGTGCTTGATAAATCTCCCCATGCAGCAAGATCTTGTCTCACGACATTGTCAGTGGTGTTTTCTATCAAAACGTCTATCAGGAATCTGGTTCGTTTTGGCTGCCTGGGCAGAGTTGTTCTTGTACTGATCCTACTTTAGAAGAGGTCAATCCTTGATGAAATGTCCTAGCTTGACACATTTATAACAGAGGTCGTAATTCCTTAGCTTGCTAGAACTTCCCCTTTTTGGAATGCCTCAATTCATGCAAATCATCTTCTGGAATCTTCTTGTCAGGTATGCCCTTCTTGTCAGGTATGCCACAGCACCATCCTCACAACTTATCATTGCTTTCTGTCTTGAGGACCATCTTCTTTTCCCTCTCGGGATCTCTTCTTTCACGGTCCTCCTCCTCCTTCAACAAGATCATTAATAGTTAGCTCCTGCTAGTCCTTCACCTCTATAATGTCATTCACTTTGCTTTCCCAAGAATTGGGCAGCATACTAAGGATTTTTCTAACCAATTTGTTTCTTGGAATAGTTTCATTGAGGGAGTGAAGCTTATTAATGATGGAGGTGAACCAGGTATGCATATCTTTAACAGATTCATCATCTTTCATCATGAATGGCTCATATTCCGCCGTGAGCTTGTCGATTTTGGATTACTTGACCTGTGTTGTTCCTTCGTGAGCTATTTAAAGGGGTTCCCAGATTTCTTTGACTAACTAATATGCCGATATCGTGTTGTATTCATCAGGACCAATGCCACACATCAGAATTTTCTTTGCACGAAAGTTCTTCCCTATAGCCTTTCTATCAGCATCATTAAATTCTTTCCTCGTCTCGGGATTGACTACAACTGGGTCGCTAAAGTTTTTGGTAGGGACAAAGGGTCCATAACATAAGACATCCCATAGCTCAGAATCTCCAGCCATGATGAAGTCATGCATCCTAGTTTTCCACCAATACTGTCCATTTAACCTAGGTGGTCTGTAAGTAGACTAGCTTTCTTCAAAATTTGGAGGAGCAGCCATACGGATCATTTCTAGGTGTTAAGCTGATAGAAAGAACATGATGTGATATCAATTGAAAGAATATAAGGGTCCACCAAACTCTATAGAGAACCAAGTTCTCTATCGGGTTAAATATTACACATTCACACTATAGTAGATATAATGACAAGATGAATTTTATTTGAAAAATTCCCTGCTCAACGAGATCTAAAACCATGACCTAACCTTCACTACTGAGTAACTTTTATATTAAAACCTATGCAACGTAGGAATTAACCTCTTAATCCCTCACTAACTTGTAATACTCTATTACAAGCCACTTTGTAATAACTCTGTTACAAAGACTTTACAACATGACTAGCTCTAGCCAAGACTCAAACACACAGGTTTAAGGTTTACAAAGGGGTACCTACAGAATGCTTCTAAACAAGCTAATTATGAGATACAAGTGAAGAACTATTACAAAGTAACAACTCAACTAAGAACATATAATGACTTGATATGGGAACTGGTCCGTAGTTGTTCTGTTCTTTGTTCTTGAAGCACTTGAAACTTTCTTATTGTATAGTAATGTCAGTGAGCTTGAGTGAAATATCTAAGTGTTCAAGTGAATGTGTTTTACCTCCCTTGATGTTAATAATACATGTATGACCTCACATACAATAATGTAAGCCAAGGTATATGAAAAGCCTTTCACAGAAAGTTGACTGCAGAAATTTTCCAACTAGAGAATTGACTTTGTATAGACTACTCGGAAACTGGTAGGGACACGTTCCCTTAGCTATTCCTTCCACTATGAAGAGTTGAATCATATCTGAGGTTGTATTCCAACCTGGAATCTTGTGATCTCTTGTAAAGGTGTAACAAGTTCATTATTTGGTTCTTGATAGTAGGTTTGTTAGATCATCAAAATATAAAGCAAAGTACTTATGACCAAAGTACTTGTAACCTATCATAATTGCCAAAGTCCTGGTTGGGAGACTTCAAAATTCATGAGCTATATCATATCAGAGGCATAAGCAGGCTTCATCCCTCGGACAAAACTAGGTGACAACATTATGTTGGCTCATGAGTTGGTCAAATCATATAACAGGCTCCCTAGGTGCATGATCAATAGTGGACTTACAAAAAATTTATGATTTAGTGGAGTGGGCATACCTTGTACAAGTTTCGGAAGGATTGGCTTTCCCTGACAGGTTCATAAAATGGTTAATGGCATGTGTCAGAACTGTCAATTACACTATCTTGCTTAATGGGAAAACTATAGAACCTTTCAATGCTACTTAAGGTCTGAGGCAAGGAGATCCAATCTCCCCCTTCCTCTTTGATATTGCTATGGAATATCTGAGCAGACTCCTCAATGAACTAAAACAGGACAAAAGATTAAAATATCATCACAGATATGGGAAACTACACATCACTCATATGAGCTACACTGATGATCTATTATTGTTTACAAGAGAAGACACAAAGTCAGTGAGGAGGCGTCATGTTTGTTTTTGTCATTCTTAGCTGCTTCTGGACTACAAGCTAACTTAGCAAAAGTGATATATATTGTGGAGGAATGGAAAACAAAGTTACAGGAGTATGTCAGTTGTTGGGCTACTCTCAAGGACAACTCCCCTTTAAATATATGGGGGTACCATTGGATACTAAGAAATTAACTTTGATACAATGGATGCAACTCATCAGCAAGATAGTGGCAAAATAACTTCATGGACAGCAAAATAGTTATCCTATGCTGGAAGGGTACAACTGATACAGAAAGTACTATTTGAAATCCAATTCTACTGGGCTCAACTCTTTCCTTTACAACCTAAAGTGATTAAAGTTATTGAAGTTAATTGTAGAAGTTACATATGGTTTGGGGGGGGGGGGGGGTGGCAATGAAATCACAAAAAAGCTCTCATTGCTTGGGACAAAGTCTGCCTACCTAAGTCTGCGCGAGGTGTGAATCTGAGCAACCTATAAGAGTGGAATGATGCTGCTACTGCCAAAACATACTAGGACTTGTAACACAAACATGACAAGCTATAGATCAAATGGATACATGCCTTTTACACCAAATAGAAGAACCGAGAAACCATGCTTATACCAAAGGCTGCAAGATGGATGGTGAGGAAAATCTTGGAAGCAAGGGATGTTATCCATCAACTACAAAGACCACTGGATACTAAAAAGAGTGTTATAACACAGATTAATCTCTAACTGATACCAACGTACCCAAAAACTAGTTGGAGGAGTTTAATGTATCAGAATGCTGCTAGACCAAAAGCTAGATTCACTATATAGTTGCATTGTGAAGGAAGGTTACTGACTGTGGACAGACTCAGGAAATGAAAACTTAATGTGAATGATACTTGTCTACTATGTCAATTCAATCCTGAGACAAGAGACCACTTGTTTGCTGAATGTAATTATGCTAGAAAACTATGGGGAATACTGACTTAGTGGAAACAACTTCAAAATGTAAAGTGTAATACATAGAATGAACACCTCCAATTTGTTTGTTAACACTCCAAGGGGAAAACCACACCAACTAATATCCTCAAGATGATCTATGATGAGTATACACATATACTATGGAGGGAAAGAAATCACATGGACTTTGAAGGGAGCTCCAGTGATCACAATAGCCTAGCGAGGGAGATTTCCTGCATGTGCAACTTTAGAGAAAATGGAATTGAAAAGTGTTTAGTACAAAAACTCTTCTTCTAGATGGAAATTGTTGATAGAAATATGGATTAGGTGCTTTGGTAGTTATAGTGTTTTGTGTACCTTGCTTTGAGATCTAGATAGTTGAGATTAGCTAAGCTATGCTTTAAATATTGTTACTGTTATTAATAATAATAAAAAAAACAAGCTTCCGCCCCTTATTCTTTTTTCTTTTTAACTTTGACAAATGTGACTATAGCTGAAGCACCATGCATTACGAATATTATTTGAAGGAGTTTCCAATTGCACTCTTCTTCTTTTTTATTATCATACAACAATTAATTTTCTTGGTCCAACCTTAAATATTCGTTGTTATGAATATTAATTAAAGGAGTTTCATAGTTATTCTCCTTTGTTTTCCTTTTTAGCCTATGATTTTTTTTCCAAGGAAGAATTTTATTTGTATTTAAAATTTTATACAACTTAAATGCACGGAGGGTAAAAAATATGAACGATATTTCGCTATAGACCTTCATGTTTTTAATATAGTACTAGTTTTTCGACACGTGTGTATTGGATTCATTAGTTAGTACACTTTTTTGAAAACTAATATTAAAATTATTAAAAAAAACATTTAGTAAGTAAGTATACATGAAAGAATATTGTATAAACTTTTGTGAGTAATAATGGGAGAACGCCGTCAATTGAGTTATTCGTTTGAACCTACAAAGATAAACAATAAAAGTGTAATAAGATACATGTGATTTGCATACTTATTTATGAATTTGAGATTAAAAATTTGTAATTAAGTGTATCTTACCTAATACTTCCTTATAGACGATAATCGTTGTATATGTTCCTTCCATTTATTTTAGTTTTTCTGTTATAATAAAGATTCTTGTGTCAATATTAATATCCTTCTTGAAAGTGCAACGTAAAGTTGTCTATGTGAGAAAATATGTTATGGTAAAAATAATCCAACATTGACTATTTCTTAAGCTTGTACTTTATTTATTGTCATTACAAAATATAAGTCTACATGGAATCGTTTCTCCAGGAATTTGAAAGGATATCTTCCATTTTCAGGGGGAGTAAGTTGAATCTCGGTAAATACATGCTTCTAAGTAGATTGACACGTTGTAATTTCGTTGTTGTCAAATCCTCGGTAGATCATCGTTGTACCATTGCATAAACCATTCGAAGGGTCCAAATTTCTAAGTAGCATAATGGGCGCATTTTCTGTCAAAACGAGCTTGTTCAAGGAAATATTATTGGTATTTGTAAACACAAAAGCATATATGTGTATACTTAAATATAGAGAGAAAAGGAAAAAAAAGAGAAACTTAAATAATATAATGGGTTTGACGATGTACCTATATGGAGGAAGACCATCTAGTGTTAAAATTTTCAAGTATTCTTCTCGATAAGTTGTTGGTATCATCTTTCGCAAAGTTAAGAATAATAAATGTCTTGTTTTCACTAGGAGACTTGACTATTAACATTTTACTTAATTGTTCTACAAATTCATTTATACTTGCTAAAATTGGATCCCAGACAAGTATTTCCCGTTGTTCCAAAATCTACAAGAGCAGAGAGGGTTCACACAAGTTTAGTTGAAATCATATTTGTAGCTTTTAACGAAAAAGATATATTTCACAGCAAATATAATATCAAGACTTGTAACGATCCGACATGTTATTTTGAGCTCTAGCACGTCGTTCGGCAGTTTAAAGCCTTGAGTAACTTCACTTCACATAAAAATTTAAAGTCACTTCGGATTGATTTGATACGTTTCAGCGCAAATTATAGAAGTTGGAAGATTTAAAAACTCATAATTTAACTCGAGGCGCAACTCGTAATTTCGATATTGTTTGACGTGATTTGAGGTATCGACTAAGTTTGTATTATAATTTTAGACGTGTTGGTATATTTGGTTAAGGTCCCGAGGGCCTCGAGTGGATTTCAGATTGGTTAAGAATTTAATTTTTGAACTAAGAAAAATGCTGGAATTTCTGGTTGCTGGTGCGAGCGCTTCAATCGAAGATGGGTCGCTAAGGGACTTCGCAGAAGCAAGGAAGGCTGGACGGGGAAGGTTTCCCAGAAGCGGAAGATGAAACGCTTTTGCGGTCTCGCAGAAGCGACAGGGTGATCGCACAAGTGAGCTGGAGCGTAGATGCGACTATGGCACACTTATTATTGAGGCACAAAAAAAAACCTACATGACTTTGATATAGTGGTGAGAGCAGAACTCATGACACAGGAGTTAGGCGTACGTCATATGGTATTGAATTCCTCCCTTAAATGAAAATGGTAAATGGTGAGCCCATTATTCATCACGTTTTCTACCTTGCGACATTTACCTCAGCTATTTCTTAGTTAAAAAAGATTAGACATAAAAGAACTTGCTTTTTGGTGTGTGGATCAATCAAATGTGACAAAAAAAATTAGTTAATTTAGAGAATTGGAGTCAAAATTTGAAAGTATAACCGTAAGAACCATAAAAAAAGGACAATACATAAAGAAAGAAAAATAAAATTAATGAGAAAGTAAATATATTATTTAATTTAGTGAGAATTTTTTTTCAATTAACTCACTTTACGCCTACAAAATTTTAAAAATTACATTAAAATTTGAAAGCTTTTATTAACAATTACATAAATATAATTACGGAGTATATATTATACATAATAAATGGTACTTCTTATTTTTGGGCTTTAATTATACCCTAGAGGCGGTAAAATCCTCTTATATACAAAGAAAACAAGTTAGAAAATCCCATTGAACATTGAACAAGAATGGAGAAGAAGAATGAGAATGAGGAAATCAAGAAAAAGAGCAAAGGACGACAAAAGATCAGAATAGAGAAAATAGCAAACAGAAACAGTTTACAAGTGACGTTCTCGAAGCGGCGGGCGGGGCTGTTCAAGAAAGCGAGCGAACTGAGCGCATTGTGCGGCGCAGAAGTTGCTGTCATTGTTGAATCTCCTGCTGGTAAAGTCTATTCCTTTGGAAACCCTTGTGTGGATTCTGTTATCAATCGCTACGAAACTGGAGGGCACGATGAAGACGGGTTTAGTGCCGCTCTTAGGCTTCAAATTGAAGAAGAAAGTAAGAAGAAGTATTTGGATGCAATGGGAATTTTGGACAAGGAGAAAGCTCTGAGTGTGGGTCTGAGTGGGACTAATAATTGGTGGGAAGATTTGTCTTTGGAGAATTTAGGGTTGGAAGAACTCCAAGAATGCATGGCTTCCATGGAATTATTGAAGAACAATTTGTTGAGAAGAGCTGATGATTTGGCCAATTCTTCTCATGATGTTTTGCATCAATTTGGAGAGCTTCCTCTTCACTATGATAATTATAATTTGGAAGGACCTTCTTCAAATTAAAGATTCTTTCGATTTGAATATACAAGAGCAATGAAGTGGTAATTTCATATTTCTGTTTTTGTAGTAAAAGTTTGACTGATAATTACCAGTAAGTAAGTTTTGATTTTGATAAAAATTTATGATCAAGTTTGGATGATTTAAGTTTTATGCTATTGTTCACTTTTCGCGTTTCATTTTGTTAATTTTGAGCTATAGACATTTATTTTGTTTGTGAAGAAGAGGAAGATAGATTAATCATGTAATTCTTGATGTTGACACTTCTCTTAGTCTTCAGAAATTTGATTAACAACACTGCTAATTTTCATTAAAAATATTTGATGAAAGTCAGTCTTTAATTTGTAACAACACATTTTGCTCTTACAATCATTCTAACATTATATTCTTCAAAAACCTCCTTAAAGTTTTGCCTAATTTTTTGATACGTCATTTATCTATCTACAACATTATTTGTTGGATTCATAATGTAAAGTTTCTTTTATCTATTCAAAAATTCTATAACAATTAAGCTTAACAGTTGCATCGGTATTTTCAAATATAGCTTGGGTAAAGGAACGCAGTTCCCGTTGAAAGAAGTTATAAAGTTTTTTTCTCCTTTAAGATATAAAAAATATGAATTTTGACATCTAGATGCTGCATCTTTAACTATAAAAGATATTTTAAATTTAGATGATATTTGTTTACACTCTAAAATTGGATAACAATTGAATTTATAAGTGGTTTTAAGGATGCGTAGATTAAAATGACACAAAGCGATAATAACTGCAATTGAAATAGATATGATAAAATTAATTTAAACCACTCTTTTATTTACTGGAGTTTCTTGTTCCCGCGCCCCCCTGGTACCGAGACCCCCGGTAATCTCTTGCAGGGCGCACAAGGCCCTTAGTCTTACCTCATGCAGTTTCTGCTTTCTTGTTGGCTTGGCGGTGCTTTCCTTCCTCTGTGGAGAGAAGACAGAAAAAGGATGTTTCCCCGCTTTCCGTCCATCAACAGTTACAGCCATGGGGTTAGCTACCCTTGAACATGATATACTTCACTCTTGAAAAAGAGAAAGAGAACAATAATAGTATATTGCTTTTGAGTGTGTGTTACAATGTGTCTGAATGAATTTTTAGGCCCCCTTTATATAGAGATTTGCTGATTGCCGGTTCCTTGATATGTGCCAAGATTTTCGCCGTAATATCCGACCAGTCACAGATATTTCAGTATCGTGTTGCTTACGCTAATAATGTCTCTTCGGAATCAGGATCGACTCCGGGATCACGAACTTAATGTTCTCAAAGATAGACATTTTGACTTCGGCTCTGATCTGGTGGGACCTAGGGTCGATTTTCAGTCCCTCGTGTTCCGAGCCCGATATACCATATCATAAATGAGCCAGATTTTGACCATATATAATATTTTAGATGCTTCTACTTAAGGGGATAAAAGACGCTCCATAAGCTATCATATACTAAACTTAGATGTCGTAGTTGCCCTAGGGTTGGTGTTTCGGCAGATTGATTTTTCCATCTATGTTTGAAAAAAGAAAAAGGTTGACAAGAAAAAAAAAGAAAGAAAAAAACAATATATAGGAAAGTACCTACATCGATTTCTTTTACAGAGAAGATGGCTTGTCGCTCTTGACAAGAAGATTAAAGGAGAAGAGGAACGTGGAAGAGAAATCTAGTGAGGAGGTTTGGAATTGAGTTTTTAATTTTTAAAAAGTTGTTTAATTATTCATACAATTAATTATTTAATTAAAAGAATTTAGTATTTTTTGTCAAGGAAAAAGATTAATACTATCAAAACTATCACGAACAAGGAGATTGGTGTGGTCAAGTAGCTGAGTGTGAGTAGTATTCATCTCCCTTGCTATTAAGACTAAAGCATTCATAGTTTTCCATGTCACTATAAATTAAGCATAGACATTGATAAACATTGTCTACTAATGGGAATGATTTATCATTTGCCAAGAAAGTTTGAATCCTCTTGTCTACTTCAATCCAACTACATCCAGGTTTTTTCCTCAACTTTAGCTCCTTCATCTTCATTCTCAACTTACGTACCTCATTCCATTTGTTCTGCGAAGCATACATTTTTTCAAAAACAACATAAGTCGATGGATCGTCCTTTTGAGTAAGTACCTTTGCAATTTCTTCTCCGATCTCTTGTTCCTCATGCAAATGGCATGCAGAAAATAATGTGCTTAACAACTCAACATCGTCCCTGATGTGTGAGTTGTTCTGTAGAATTGCATAGGCTTCGCGCAATCTTCCAGCACGCCCAAGAAGGTCAATAAGACATGAGTACTCTTCAGCTGATGGTTGGATGCCACAAACACTGATCATTAAATTGAAATAATGACAACCTTCATCCACTAATCCTGCATGAGCACATGCAGAAATTACTGCAAGGAATGCAACTCTGTCGGGTTTTACATTAGAATGCAGCATTTCATTAAAGAGTTTTAAAGCTTCAAAAGCTTGGCCATGAGATCCATATGCCACAATCATTGTAGTCCATGATACCAGATCTCTCTCAGGCAACTCATTAAAGACTTGAAAAGCTTCACTTACGACGCCACATTTAGCATACATATCAAGCAGTGATCCCATAACAGTTTCATTGGATTCCAACCTATTGTCAATGATACACTTGTGGATCTCCTTCCCCTGTTCTAAGGCAGCCAACTGTGAACAAGATACCAAGGCACTCGTCAACGTGATTGCATCGGGTTTTATCCCTGCCAACTTCATGTCATTATAGATGTCAAGAGCCTCCAAGTAGTATCCAGCTGACACATATCCGGAGATCATTACATTCCAAGCTTCCACACTCCTCTTTGTGATCTTACTAAAGACATTTTGGGCAGTCTCAACTCTCCCACATTTGAAATATAAGTCAACAAGTGAAGCATTAAGAAAGACATCAGATATTATTTTATTTCGAATTATATATGCATGAAGAAACTTCCCATGCTGCAATTGAGCGGATTTAGAGCATGCCATTAATAAGCTGCTTAAAGTCACAGAAGACGGTCTCGTGTTTTCTTTGCTCATCCTTCTTAAAAGCTCAATGCATGATCTGGTATCACCTCTCAAACTATACCCCGATATCATGGAATTCCAGGAAACCAAACTCTTGACAGGGATTTGCTCAAAGATCTCTTTAGCCTTCTCTAAGCAGCCACATTTCCCATACATGTCTACAAGAGCAGAACTTACAAAACCATCCAATAAAAACTTATCATTCACTAATTGCTGATGAATTCTTTCCCCTGTTTCAATATCCAAAAGCCTCGCACATGATGAGATTGCAGCTGTGTAGGTAACCGAATTAGGCGTATATCCCAAACCCTTCATTTTCTCAAAGAACTCAAGCGCTTTGGCAAATTGCCCACTTTGATAGTAGCATGAAATCATAGTATTCCAACACGCAACATCTCTTTCAGGCATTTCATCAAACAGCTGTATAGCTGAAGCAAACAAGCTGCATTTCGCGTACATACCGATCAGTGAACTTGTCACAACAACATCTGATAAAAGCCCACGTTTAATCAGATGAGCATGTACCATTTGACCAAATTGAACTTTTTCTAAACCACCACAAGCCTTGAGAACACTAGGAAAGGTGTAACTATCAGCTTTGAGATATGGAAAGTGCAACAGCTTCTCAAAGAGCTCAAGAGCTTCATCGAACAAATGGTTCTTGGTATAATCAGACATTAGACCATTCCACAAAGTGATATCAAGAGGGTTTTCAAGATTTTGAAAAACTAGCTTAGCAGAATGGAAATCTTGGCAAGAGATGTATAGGTTAATTAGATTCTTGGAAAAAATGATGTTGCTTTGTAAGCCTAAAGTAACAATCTTTTGGTGCAAGAGTTTGCATTGCTTAAGTGATGTTGAACCATTAACGCCTGATTTCAAGAGAGACAAAATATTCATGGAAGCCATAGAAATTCATTCAAAAGAGCTACTCTACTAAATTCGTCTCAAAAGATCTCTTTGGCCGCTTAAACTAATTTAATTTGGAGTATTAAATTGCAGGGGCGGACCCACGTGAGAGCAAGCCGGTTCAACCGAATTCCCTTCTTCAAAAAATTATGTTATTTGCACGTATAAATTACACTTGAAAAACGTACATTTAATTATAAATATTTCGTCTCTACTTACATATTTAATATAAATGTGGGTTCATTTATGTTAAATGTACAAATTACTTACTTTCTTTCATATATGGTGCAGCTCACGAAAGTTCTCAAAAGTAAGTAGAGACGAAAAGAAATTCCTTTTGTTCAAACAGAGAAGAAAGCTTCTTCGTACCAAGACCATTTATGGGGAAGAAGAATTTTTGATTCAGATCCTTTTATTAAATGCTATTTTGGGCTTAGAAGCAGAAAAACATTGATAGTAATTTTGCTTGAGTTTACTTAGGGGTCGTTTGGTTGGAATATGATTTATACCGGTGTAAGTTATGCCGGTATAAATTATATTGGTATAAGTTATATTGGGATTAGTTATGCTGAGATTGTTGTTTATTCATTGTTTGATATATTGTGTTAAGAATGACAATTGCATAATTTCTAAGAAAGAACCTCATATCTTCTTATACCTCATACCAAACAACCCCATTACGACTCAAAATCCCACTCATAGTCGTGATAACTCCTAAGCCCAATACACTAAGCGAAAATCTAAAATCAACCAAAATAAGCCAAATATAGGATAAAGTGATGTCATGATATAAATAAAGCATAATAAGTCTCATATTCAGTGACGAATCCAGAAAATTTAATAAGCATCATTTGCTTGTGGGCTATACAAAGGTGTTCAAAGTATATTTTTGATCAATAACAAGTACTCCCTTCGGTCCAAAATAAGTGATTTTTTGTGCTTTGTTTTTGTGGTCCAAAATAAGTAATTTTTTCGGATTTCAAGAATGACTTAATGATATTTTTCCTACATTGTCCTTGGAGTAAATAATATTGGAATATGTGTTAGGAGTGTTTATGTGAGATAGTAAGGTTAAAATGTCAATTCTATTGCTAATTAATGCTAAAAAGTGACTTTCTTAATATGTGTGAAAACATCCAAAAAATCACTTATTTTGGACCGGAGGGAGTAATATTTACCTTATACATAATATAATTTTTTACGAAGGATAGTCGCTAACGTAGCTTCGCCCTGCTCAGAGCAACAACCCAAAACGAAAAATACTATAACAAACTCCCAAAATCCGGTAATACAAATTCATGAGCTATAATATGGAGGACAACATAGTCTTAGTAGATATAGAAATATTAACTAGAACAAGAAACTAATAAATAAGGTAGAAGAGGAGTCCATAAGCTACGAATCCAAAAGCAGCTGCTCACCGGTAAGTCTCGAATCAAGTTCCTACGCTCCCGCCTAAGTACCGATAGAACCAACAGTTATCTGCACAGAATATGCTAAAGTGTAGTATAAGTACAAATGCAATATATATCAAGACTAGCATAGGTAAACTAATGACGAGGTTCAAGTAATATTAAACTCACTAACATATATACTTATAAAGTTCATGCATACACATGATTGCAACGCAATGGAAAGAGATATACCATGAATTAGAGATTAAAAACATGAATCAATCTATCTCAGAGGCGGATTCAGAATTTAAACATCGGCCTATGGGTTCAGTTTGTAAGATTTTTAGCACTGAACTCATTATATTTTTAAAGTTATGGGTTTAAAAAATAGTAGAAAGTCTAAAAGATGGGTGATATCAACGCTTGCGGACGAGAGTGAAACACTAACTCGAGTCTCCGCAATCAAGCGAGCTAGTGCATCCTCTATGTAATTTGCACAAGAAGTACAAAAGTTAGTATGAGTACAGCCGACCCAATATATTTCATAAGTATCAAGCGTAACCCCGATGAGGTAATAACGAGGCAATGACAAGACACCTAAATAAACCTCCGCAGTTAAGTAACCAGAAAATAACAATTAAGATAGCAAGAAATATAGCAAGTGTTGAGTTTTATTTTAAGAGCGAATGAGAAATGAGAGTGTATTGCACCAAGTGAATGGGAAATGAGAGTGTATTGCACCAACAAGCAACAAGTGCCTCTCCCACCAAGTAAATGTACATTCCACCATGTAAGTGCCTCCTCCATAATAGCCTAATGCTTGTTACATCATGGAAGGGGAGGATTTATCTCAAACAACTGCTATAAATAGAGTAGAAGTTGGAGATAACGAGATAGATCGGAAAACACACTTGAGATACTCTCTGTATACACTCGATATACAATATGTATACACTCGATATATACGCTGTATACACTCGATATATACACTGTATACACTCGATATATACACTGTATACACTGGAAAAACGAATTGCAATCTCTTTGGTAAGAATTCAACATTGGCTGTACATTGCATTCCTTCCTCTCAGAATTTTCATTCGACTTCTGAGTTGTCCTTCTTTATTCTGCATTATTTTAACCACAAACAAAGCATCCATAAGTGTGATTTGCTACCGAACTTTGTGTTCGCTGAAACACTGGGGTTTGAAGTACCGCTACACCAGTGTGTAATTCGTTCTATCTTGGGAGGAAATAATCCATAACCTTGGGTACTAGGAGGGGATTAAATTTCTTAAGGAAACACTGTGAATTTAGTGGGCTCGAATTAATTATTGCTTTATTTATATTTACGTTTTATACGCTAACATTTTTATTGTCCGGAATTGTTATTTAAAAAATATAGGATAACAACCAAGGAACCAACAAGCTTAAGGAATTTAATAATTTTTATTTCTATATTTGTGTTATCCTTATTATTCTGGAAATTAAAACCTTTGTGGTTTTGTGTACTCCCGTTTTGGAGAGTAAAGCCTTCGTGGCGGTTTGTTGGAGATTAAAATCTACGTTTTATTTTTTAACTCCAGTTTTAAACGTTTATTAAACGTTTGTTTGTGTCATTTTTTTCTCCAGAAAATGACTAACGAGAATGAGAACCAGGCTGTTCCAATGGTGACTGCTAATGCCTCAACAAGCCGAACGACTCCGGCAGCATTGGCACCGGCGGAGAAACCCGAAAAATTTTCCGGGATTGATTTCAAGCGCTGGCAACAAAAGATGTTCTTCTATTTGACTACTCTAAGTCTCCAGAAGTTCATCAAGGAAGATGTTCCTGTGTTGTCCGACGAAACTCCAGAAACAGAACGCTTTCTCGTAGTTGAGGCGTGGAAGCATTCATATTTTTTATGCAAGAATTATATTCTAAGCGGGTTGGAAGATTCTTTGTATAACGTCTACGGTGGCGTAGAAACGTTAAAGGAACTGTGGACTGCGCTTGAAAAGAAATACAAAAGTGAAGATGCCGGGTTGAAAAAGTTTGTTGCTGCAAAGTTTTTGGACTACAAAATGGTAGATAGCAAGTCTGTTATTACCCAAGTCCGGGAATTGCAAGTGATTATTCACGATCTCCTTGCTGAAGGTATAAATCAAATTAATATTGATGTTGAAAGTAGTAACCTTAGTATTTTTACTAATGAAAATTCCATTGAAGGTCTTGTTATCAATGAAGCATTCCAAGTAGCAGCAATGATTGAGAAGTTGCCTCCTTTGTGGAAGGACTTCAAAAACTACTTGAAACACAAACTCAAGGAGATGTCCCTTGAAGATCTCATTGTTCGGTTGAGAATCGAAGAGGAGAATAAAGCTGCTGAAAAGAGAGGCCATGGAAACTCAACAATAATAGGAGCAAATATTGTTGAAGAGAACAAGAAGAGGAAGAAGGCTTCTGGACCAAAATACAACCCAAGCAAGAAGCGGTTCAGTGGAAACTGCTACAATTGTGGAAAACCCGGACACAAATCTACGGAGTATCGTGCTCCGAAGAAAGGCAAGAAGAAGGGTCAAGCAAACATGGTTGAAAAGCATGATGATGTTGATGACTTATGTGCCATGCTTTCCGAATGCAACTTGGTAGGCAATCCTAAAGAGTGGTGGATTGATTCTGGAGCCACTCGCCATGTTTGTGCAGTTAGAGAAGCGTTTGCTACTTATGCTCCTGTTGGACCGGACGAGGCGATTTCTATGGGAAATGCTTCTAAGGCCAATATTGAAGGATGTGGGAAGATATTTCTCAAAATGACTTCCGGCAAAGTGGTGACTTTGAACAACGTCCTTTATGTTCCCGAGATTAGGAAGAATTTAGTCTCTACTGGACTTCTTGTTAAGAATGGTTTTAAATGTGTTTTTGTTTCCCATAAGGTTGTAATAAGTAAGAACGAAATGTTTGTAGGAAAATGTTACCTCACTAAGGGACTTTTCAAGCTGAATGTAATGGTCGTTGAGAATAATAATAAAATTTCAGCTTCGTCTTACTTACTTGAGTCAAATGAATTATGGCATATACGTTTGGGTCATGTCAATTATAAAACCTTACGAAAAATGATTAATTTGGAAGTATTGCCTAAATTTGAATGTGACAAATCAAAATGTCAAGTATGTGTGGAATCTAAGTATGTTAAACATCCTTATAAGTCGGTTGAAAGGAATTCAAATCCTTTAGACTTAATTCACACAAATATTTGTGACATGAAGTCAATACCATCTCGCGGTGGAAAGAAGTATTTCATAACTTTTATTGACGATAGTACTCGATATTGCTATGTTTACTTACTTAATAGTAAAGATGAAGCAATAGACGCATTCAAGCAATACAAAAATGAAGTTGAAACACAACTTAACAAGAAAATCAAAATGATAAGAAGTGATAGGGGTGGTGAATATGAATCTCCTTTTGAACAAATATGTTTAGGATATGGAATTATTCATCAAACAACGGCCCCTTACACGCCCCAATCCAATGGGATTGCGGAAAGAAAGAATCGTTCATTAAAGGAGATGATTAACGCATTATTGATAAGTTCTAGTTTGCCACAGAACTTGTGGGGGAAGCCGTACTTACGGCTAGCCGAATACTAAATCGAGTACCCCATAGCAAAACACAATCCATTCCATATGAAAAATGGAAAGGAAGGAAGCCCAACTTGAATTATTTTAAAGTGTGGGGGTGTTTGGCAAAAGTGCAAGTTCCTAAACCCAAAAGGGTAAAAATAGGACCGAAAACCGTTGATTGTGTTTTCATAGGATATGCGACTAATAGTAAAGCATATCGATTTATGGTTCATAAATCAGAAAATCCAGACATTCATAATAATACGGTTATAGAATCTGATAATGCTGAGTTCTTTGAAAATATATATCCATACAAAAAGGAATGTGAGTCGATTAGTGAAGGATCTAAATGACCTCGGGAAGAAGCAAAAGAAAGTACACTTAACCAGGAAGATCCAAGGCGTAGTAAACGTCAAAGAACGTCTACTTCATTTGGACCAGATTTTGTGACTTTCTTATTGGAAAATGAGCCTCAAACATTTAAAGAAGCTATGTCTTCATCGGAATCATTGTTATGGAAAGAGGCAGTCAATAGTGAAATAGAATCTATATTGAACAACCATACATGGGAATTGGTTGATCTTCCTCCTGGAAATAAACCGTTGGGTTCAAAATGGATCTTTAAGAGGAAAATTAAAGATGATGGCACTATTGACAAATATAAGGCAAGACTTGTGGTCAAAGGGTATAGACAACGAGAAGGTCTTGATTATTTTGATACATACTCTCCGGTTACAAGAATTACGTCCATACGAACGTTAGTAGCATTAGCTGCAGTTTATGGTCTTGAAATTGATCAAATGGATGTTAAGACGGCTTTCTTAAATGGAGAGTTGGAGGAAGAAATTTACATGGAACAAACAGAAGGGTTTGTGGTTCCAGGTAAAGAAAAGAAGGTCTATAGACTTGTTAAGTCCCTTTACGGATTAAAACAAGTACCCAAACAAAGGCATGCTAAATTTGACCAAACAATGTTGTCAAATGGGTTTAAGATAAATGAATGTGATAAATATGTGTACATTAAAAATGTTCCAAATCACATAGTCATTGTTTGCTTATATGTGGATGATATGCTCATAATGAGTAATGACATTGCCAATATAAATGCTACTAAGCGTATGCTAACTAGCAAGTTTGATGTGAAAGACTTGGGAGTTGCTGATTTAATTCTGGGAATTAAGATCCATAAGACTTCTCAAGGTCTAGCGTTGTCACAATCTCATTATATCAAGACAATACTTGAAAAATTCAAGCACTTGGGCTTTAAAGTTGCAAAGACTCCAATTGACGTGAATCTTGCATTAGCGAAGAACAAAGGCCAAACCATATCACAATTGGATTATGCTCGTGTGTTGGGTTGCTTAATGTACATCATGAACTGTACACGACCAGATATAGCCCGTGCTATAAGTAAATTGAGTCGATATACGAGCAATCCAGGTCAATCTCATTGGATGGCCATGAAACGAGTTTTGGGGTACTTAGTACATACACATGACTTTGCTTTGCACTATAATAAATATCCTGCGGTCATTGAGGGATATTGTGATGCAAATTGGATCACCGGATCAACTGATTCCAAATCCACAAGTGGATATGCATTCACCATTGGTGAAGGAGCAGTATCTTGGAAGTCGTCCAAACAAACTTGTATTGCCCGCTCTACAATGGAGGCTGAGTTTATAGCCTTGGATAAAGCCGGTGAAGAAGCTGAATGGCTCCGGAATTTCTTGGAAGATATTCCATTTTGGCCCAAACCCTTGGCACCAATATGCATACACTGCGATAGTCAAGCGGCAATTGGAAGAGCTGGGAGCGTTATGTATAACGGTAAATCTCGTCATATATGACAAAGACATAAAACCGTTAGACAATTACTCTCTAGAGGAATTATCACGATTGACTATGTAAAGTCAATTGATAATGTGGAGGATCCACTTACAAAAGGCCTAACTAGAGATGTAGTTGAGAAATCATCAAGGGGAATGGGACTGTGGCCGAGAACAAGTCATAGTGGCGGTAACTCTACCTAGAAGACTGGAGACCCCAAGATCTAGGGTCAAGGAGATCAAACAAAGTCATTTTTGACGGTTCAACATTGTCAAATAAACTTTTGGTCCATTCTCTTATAAGACAATGTTCGGTACCAAGGATAAAGCATTAAGGCTTTTTAATGATTTCTAAATTTGATACGGGGTATATCAAATAGTGTATCTACGGGATGACACGTTTAGGAATCACCTATGTAAGTGTGAAGTGTTAGCCGCTTCAAGGAGAATTCCGTAAGGCCAGTTCTCTATGCACTTATGAAACCAGGCGGTGTTCATAGCTGAAACGAACACAACAATGAGAACCAAAGACGGTTAAGGGTTGGTTATGTGACTTGTGGTTGTCTAGGTATACACCAAAGTTCGACGGTTCAAAGATATCAAATCTACCGATTGATCGAGTATATCCGACATAAGTACACTACGGAAAGTTCAAAGGGAAACCTACTTATCCAGATGCAATTAATCCTTACTTGTGAATCACACTATTTTTCATGCATACTTCCATGATATAGCCATTCCCCATTCATGTGGGGGATTGTTGAGTTTTATTTTAAGAGTGAATGGGAAATGAGAGTGTATTGCACCAAGTGAATGGGAAATGAGAGTGTATTGCACCAACAAGCAACAAGTGCCTCTCCCACCAAGTAAATGTACATTCCACCATGTAAGTGCCTCCTCCATGATAGCCTAGTGCTTGTTACATCATGGAAGGGGAGGATGTATCTCAAACAACTGCTATAAATAGAGTAGAAGTTGGAGATAACGAGATAGATCGGAAAACACACTTGAGATACTCTCTGTATACACTCGATATACACTCTGTATACACTCGATATATACGCTGTATACACTCGATATATACACTGTATACACTGGAAAAACGAATTGCAATCTCTTTGGTAAGAATTCAACATTGGCTGTACATTGCATTCCTTCCTCTCAGAATTTCCATTCGACTTCTGAGTTGTCCTTCTTTATTCTGCATTATTTTAACCACAAACAAAGCATCCGTAAGTGTGATTTGCTACCGAACTTTGTGTTCGCTGAAACACTGGGGTTTGAAGTACCGCTACACCAGTGTGTAATTCGTTCTATCCTGGGAGGAAATAATCCATAACCTTGGGTACTAGGAGGGGATTAAATTCCTTAAGGAAACACTGTGAATTCAGTGGGCTCGAATTAATTATTGCTTTATTTATATTTACGTTTTATACGCTAACATTTTTATTGTCCAGAATTGTTATTTAAAAAATATAGGATAACAACTAAGGAACCAACAGCAAGTAAGATAGCAAAATAGGTAACAAGTGAGATAACAAATGTTGTAGCAACAAGAAATAACACGCGAAATAATAAAAGGATTAACTAAAGCATGTAGTGGCAATAACCTCAAAATAATACAAAATAATCCTTTCACAACAATTCAAGTCCAAGTAATTCGGCAAAGCAACTATGAGACAACATAGCCAAGCTCTAAATCAATATAGTAAAAATAAGGAATAAGAGATATCAATCAAATGGCACGTAGCTTCATCCTCACAGGCACAAAAAAATCCTTCGCGCCTATTCACTCTTCCTCACAAGCACGAAAACATCCTTCGTGCAATAGTAATAATAATATAAAGAAGCACAAAAATACCTTTCGTACTCAAGCACGGAAATACCCTTCGTACAATCCACTATTCCTCACCAATCATAAACATATAAATCAGTATCAAGTAAGGTAGGAAGAACGAACAATATCAAGAAGAGCAATTGAACATAACTTGCCATATGGGAAATAGACGTCATAATGCAACAAACTCATCCTATAGCCTTCATCAGAACAGCCATATCCTAGACATGCTGCATTATCAGTTTATGACAGGAGGTTGTTGGCCTTAGTTCATGCACTGACTAAATGGTCTCAATACTTATTGGGACATAAGTTCATCATTAGAACAGACCAGAGGGCTTTCAAGTATCTAATGGAGCAGAAGTTACAAACTTACTCCCAGCTAATGTGGTTAACAAAATTGATGCCCTTTGATTATTTTATTGAAGAACAACGTTGCTAATGCATTATCATCAAGATTATCAGGGGTTGAACTACTGGACTTGGTGATTTCCACAACTGATTTTGATTTACTCTAGGCTATAGTAGATAGTTGAACTTCTGATAAGGATCGAAAAGAACACATTGAACAGTTGAAGACCAACCCTACCACTCCTTCATAATTCACTTGGAATCACAATCAGTTGAGAAGGAAAGGTGGATTTTATATATGGCCTGCCAAAATACAAGGGCCATGAGGTGATCTTGGTGGTTGTTGATAGGTTGAGCCAATATGCTCACTTTATGCCTCTGAAGCACCTATATACTACTCAGTAAAACAACAACTACCCAATATAGTCCCACAGGGTGGGGTCTGGGGAGGGTAATATGTACGCAGGCCTTACCCCTACCCGATAGGGCAGAGAGACTGTTTCCAATCGACCATTTGCGTAGGAACAAGAAAAGAAAAAAAAAAAAAAAAAAAAAAAAACAATATTAGTGACTCTAGCATAAATCACATAAATAGTTGTGTAAACATAGACCATAAAAAAACCTGGCATATAGAAGGACAAGATAAACAAATGAATAAATGACATTAGTAACTCCAGCAGAAATCACAGATATATACTACTCAGTTAGTAGTCAAAATATTTTTAGATGTGGCTGTCGGATTGCATGGGTTGCCTGATACTATAATAAGTGATAGAGATGCAGTATTTCAAAACTAATTTTGGTAGGAGTTGATCTCATTACAAGGAGTTCAATTGAACATGTCCACAACATATCATCCTCAATATGATGGCTATATTGATATCTTAAGAGATGTTTGGAAACATATATATTTGAGGTTTTTTGGCACTAAAGACACTTATTATTAGTATTCTTGTTTACCTATGGCTGAAACCGATACAATTCCTCATATGATTCATCCATTCAAATCACTCCATATGAGGCTTTATATGCTCGACATCTACCCTTGCACCTACCCTACTTACCTGGTGAGTTTGCTTCTGCTGAAGTAGACAACACTTCGTTACACAAAAAACTCAAGTTATGATTGCTCAAGCACAACTCGCATAGGGCTCAATTGAGGATGAAACAACAAGCTGACTCTCACTGAAGTGAGAGAAATTTTTCAGTTGGGGATTGGGTATATCTCAAAACAATCTACCTTATCTTCATAACCATTCCACAATTTAGCTGCCAAAAACTATGATCGATTTGAGGTGGTTAAAAGAGTTTGACTAGTTGCTTATACCTTCCTTTTCCTCCATCAGTGACAATCCATCCTACAGTCCATGTATCCCTCTTAAAGAAGTGCTATGAAGTGCCTGATCAAATTACCTACCCACCTACTATTGACATTGCTAGTCCACACTACCATAATCGTGAATTTATATTGAAAAGAAGAATGGTGAAGAAGGAAAATAAAGTTGTTCACAAATACTAGTTAAGTGGATTGGTTTATCAGCAGACATTGCTAGTCCACACTGCCTCATTTTGATCCTTTTGGTCAAGGATCTTTTGCGGATGGGAGTATTGATACACATAATTCAGTCGACTGAGCCACAATTCAGTCGATTGAGCCACATCAACAAAAGTAGTTACAATGAGATAAAAAACAGTTAGCATACTGCAAGTCTGTAAGAGTTAATTAGTTCATTACCAGAAGTTAGAATGCATTTCAATTCTCAACCGAGCATTATAAATCATCATATTCATTTCTTACAAAGGTAATGAGAAAAAGTATTACAAGTTTCCTATTATATTTCTTCTTCTTCTTCCAATCCTCTTCTCTTCCATCTTTGAGCTGATAAAGTTGAGTATCCTCTGTAGAACTCTTGTGCAGCTTGTTTGCCTCAAAAATATTTACGAGCATTTATGAATTAGAAATAATTGATGAAAATGGAGGGCCAATCATAGCAAGTCGTAACATATCTGAAATTTAATAAGGGAAAAGATAATGAGAATATTTATATGGACAACAGAAGATATTAGTGATCTTTATTCATGATAATGGATTAATATGCGTCTCCAATGAGAGGTTCAGATCTTTAAAATCATGTTTAAACAGATCTATCATTATTCTGTCTTTTTGGTGTTGAGTTCTCACTCTGAGTTGTACTCTGTATTTCTTAGAGCCCCCATGGGGAGAGAGTGGAACCCCATTTCTCATGACTATCTTGGTATATATATAGATCTTTTCGTGCTAGTTGACTTTATTGGAGATGGGGTCCGTCTCAGGATATTATTTCGGGCATACCCGAAAGGCATCGATCTCGCCCAAAACCTCTGGGCGGACGCGAGTAGTGTTTCCTGGTCGAGGGCGGCCTTACCGCTTGCGACGTTTGCGTTACTCGAGGGCGGCCTCGCCGTTTGTTGCATGATCTTGGGTCGAGAGGGACGATTAATCGTCTTGATTATTATAAGGTCGAATTATGGCTCATACAGATAGTCCCTTCGCTTATCGTGGTTACGTCGAGACGGGCCAGGATAAGCAGATATGATAGCTCGAAGGGCGTCCCCTCCCGGACGAGGGGACGACAGCTTCTTGTGGCGTTTCATCATCAATTTCTTTTTCACGGAGGGGATGCGATCTCCGTTCGTTTATGGCAACGGATAGTGGTTGGCATGCCGTAGTCATGAATTCAGATACGTTCTCATCCGTGCGAGCTCTTGGACGCGGGGCCTGATCGTTTCGGCTGATAAGACACCGTCACACTTGGAGTACTCGAAGCGGCAGCTTTAATTTCGGAGCATACTCGCTGATTTTGATCGTGGTGGCGACGGTTTTGATGAAAATTGAACCATTTCTGACGGTTTGGATTTCGCATTAAATGGCGCCTGTCGGTTTCCCGAGATTTGATTTAATTTACCTATAAGAAGGCCTGGTATGTCAGACATCTAACACTCTTTGATTTAATGATTGTCTTTCTCTTTAGCAAATTCCTAAAGAATTCTATTTTTTTTGCGGCATACTTGTTGCTCGTTCTTAATCATCTTCTATGTGTCCCCTTAGCCTTTCTTGTGACCAAAATCAATGGCTGGCTCCTCCTCTCGCAACGATCTTTCGGCGTTGGTACCAGCTGGTACTCCGGTGATTGAGGGGTTGTTCCCGGTGCTTCCAGTCGGTGATCGGAGTGAAACTGAGGGGATGCCCTCAGTAGATGAGATACTCCCGGGGGCGGGAAGCTTGGCGGTGGATTTCATCGCAGAAGGAGAGGTTGACCCCGTCGATGAGGCCCCGTTGGTGGGGGAAATAGGTATGACCCAGCTGCGCGAGCAAGGGCTCATCCCCTCCCATGCCGATGTTGTGCTGGCTCTACCGGGGGATAGGGTTCACACCGACCGTGTAGGGTATTGCGTGTTTTACTCTTATCCCCTTAGGCTGGGGTTCAAGATGCCTCTCCCTAATCTGGTAGTTGATTTCTGCCGGTACTACAGTGTTTTCCAGGGGCAGCTCACCCCATCCGTGTACAATCTCTTGGCCATGATGCTGAAATTCTCGGAGCTGGCCGGCCAGATGATCACACTGCAGCACGTTCTTGCTCTCTATGCCCCTCAGCGGGTCCTGGGGAGCATGATCTGAATGGTCCCGCGAGGGTAGCAGGGCCTGGTGACTGCTTTGGACGATGAGGTCGAGCCTCGTCAATTCGAACAGTTTTTCTACGTCAGGACCGGTCACCTGGTGGTGCCTTCTCCAGGGTTTCTTGAGACCTGGAATCACGACCGTAAGTCTCGCTTTGTCCTTTTGGGGGAGTCGAACTTATCCTTCTTCCTCTTCGTTCTTTGAATGGTTGTTGTTTTTGTTGTTATTTCCGCACCCGACAGGTCGCCCTCTCCTTTATTCACTGGTCTGCACGGATGGTTGGAAGTTATCCTTCTGCACACCGAGGGGATCCACTCGTGGGCATCCTTCTCGATGAGGCACGGCCAAGGAATGGTCGTAGGTAAGGCGTTTTGCTGTCTTAGGACGTGTTCGATTTTCGTTCGTTGCCGTGACTTGAGGCTGACTCAGTTTTTGTATTTGTAGGACGGGTATACCGCGGCAGGGCTCCTCAACCAGTATTCCGGCGACCTGGGGCAATTGCCAGGTTCTTCACTCCGCCAGCGGCCACTCAGGTGCCCAGGGCCGCTTCTGTCGATTCCCTAGTTGTGCCTTCTCCTGTGCGCCCTTCGCTCGATGGAGGGAGCATGTCGGGAGTTGTTTGCCCTCGGGAGGCGTCGCCCTCTCGAGATGAAGAGGAGAGGCCTTTAATTAGGCTAAGAACCCTTCCACCTCCGGCTCTCTCAGCGGCTTGGCCAGCTGCCAATGAGGTGGTAAATGCGGATTCTCTACCTCCAGCCGAGGCGAGGGAGAACGTCGACGTGGTGGGCGCTCCAGTCGGCGGGCCAGATGATTCTCAGGCTCAGGAGGAGCGTGAAGGGAGCGACGCTCCTACTGCTCAGTCTTCTACCCACAGGTTCGAGGTGGGTGAACCCTCCCGGGTGGTCGTGGATATTGGAGACTCCAGCACCCCATCGACGGGGGCGGTGGCGGCGGGAGAAGGGTCCCCGTCTAGTTCTGACTTGGACTTTGAGGATGTTCGCATGTTTCGTGAGGGGGTCACGAACGCAACTGTTCATCCAGATGGGAGGCCGCGGGTGATCAAGATTCTCGCAGACGAGAATTTATTGCTGAGGGAGTCCTCTCTATTGCTGCTGCTGGGCCAGTTGTGTTCCTCCGTTGAAAATCAGTCGCTGAGAGAGGTGACGGACGTTGGCATAATGAATGAAGTGGCGTCGATGGGAATGAGGGTATGTATTCTGGATTGATTACCTTTCCTTGAACCTTTCATCTCGTGGGCTCTTATCCCTGACTCCTATGTTCTTTTGCTTTATTCTGCATGTGCTTTTGTTGCAGGTGGAGTGCCTGCATCGGGCCAATGTTCGATCCAGGGTACTTCTCCGGGTTCTCGAGAGGTGCCGCCGGTATCGGATCCCATAGCTCAGTGAGCGCCTGAGGGATGATCCTCACAACCAGGAGCTGGTTGGGGAGTTAGCGCGGACGGAGCTGCAGAGGAGCCAGGCGCTTGGTCGTGTTGAGGACCTGGAGGAGCGGCTGCGTCAAGCGAATGATGACCTGGAGGCTGGGAGGAGGGCGTCGTTGGAGAGCGAGCGCCTATGCTTGGCCAGGGTGACGGAGGTCACCTCGGAATGAAGCGGGAAAGTTGTCGCGCTGGAGGGGGAATTGGCCGACCTGAAGCGCAAGCTGGCCGAGGCTTCTGCCCGGATGACCAAACTTGAAGGGATCATCCGTGCCAACGACTCCCAACTGTCATTGGTGAGGGCCACCGCCTCTTTCATGGAGAGTGGCCTCGAGGAGCGGATCAGGATACTGGAGCGGAATGCTCAGGATGCCGCGGGACAGATTGCACTCCTTGAACAGGAGAATCGGTGCATTCAAGAACAATCCGCGTGTATGGGTAGCTCCCGTGAAGCATGGGTTTACGCCGAGGCACAACGGGACACATATAAACATCTGCTCGAGGCCGGTATGATTTATGAAGACACCTTTGTGAGCACGCGCCAGAGGGCACGGGAGGCCCGCGAGGAATGTGACCGCGGCGCCCGATGTTGATGATGTCCCTGGCGGGATCTTGGCCAAAGCTGGGAAAGATAGGGGCGCCGCGGAGGCCGGCGGGGGCGGAATTGGCGGCGGAGCAACGCAGGCCGACGATGGTGGGACTGGCGCGGATGGCGGTGTTGGCAATCCCCATTTAATTGATGATTAGTTGATAATGCCTTCTTCGATTGTTGCCGTATGTGGCTATTTTTTTTTCTTCTCCTTTTTTTTATTTGATTGATTATTGTGGTTTGCTTCAGACAATACTGGTATCAGGGTGGACGGGCGTGGTCCGTGTCTGTCTGTTTTAATTGAGGGATGGGGAATTCCCCTTTTCCCGTTGTTTGCTTATTGCTCGTTTCGCTTTATCTTTTCCTTTAGTATGGTCATTACGCGTCCGGGATCGAGGGCTCGTAGCCAGAATATTACTTCAGCCATTGTCGAATTGATGTGGCGAAGGCTCGTGGCCTTAGTCTTAGTTCAATCGTAGTTGAACATGTTTGATTCTTTTGAGTCGAGGGCTCACAGCCCGAGTTTTACTTCAACTATCATTGAATATTTAGTTGGCAAAGGCTCATTGGCTGAGTCCCAGTTCAACCGTAGTTGAACATACTTGATTCTTTTGAGTCGAGGGCTCATAGCCCGAATTTTACTTCAACTATCGTTGAATATTTAGTTGGCGAAGGCTCATGGCCTGAGTCCCAGTTCAACCGTAGTTGAACATACTTGATTCTTTTGAGTCGAGGGCTCGTAGCTCGAATTTTACTTCAACTATCGTTGAATATTTAGTTGGCGAAGGCTCATGGCCTGAGTCCCAGCGTAGTTGAACATACTTGATTCTTTTGAGTCGAGGGCTCATAGCCCGAATTTTACTTCAACTATAGTTGAATATTTAGTTGGCGAAGGCTCATGGCCTGAGTCCCAGTTCAACCGTAGTTGAACATACTTGATTCTTTTGAGTCGAGGGCTCATAGCCCGAGTTTTGACGAGATGAATTGCTTGCTCTCATTGGGTTTGCAGCCCTTCGTTTCTCGTTTTCCCTTTGCTTTTGACTTCAGGAAAGGCTACGCGGTCTTGCTATGAAATCCCCACAGACGGCGCCAAATTGTTTGCCTAAAAAATATTTACGAGCATTTATGAATTAGAAATAGTTGATGAAAATTGAGGTCCAATCATAGCAAGTCGTAACATATCTGCAATTTAATAAGGGAAAAGATAATGAGAATATTTATATGGACAATAGAAGATATTAGTGATCTTTATTCATGATAATGGATTAATCTGCCTCTCCATAGAGAGGTTCAGATCCTTACAATCATGTTTAAACAGATCTATCATTATTCTGTCTTTTTGGTGTTGAGTTCTCACTCTGCGTTGTACTCGGTATTTCTTAGAGCCCACATGGGGAGATAGTGGAACCCCATTTCTCATGACTGTCTTGGTGTATATATATATATAGATCTTTTTGTGCTAGTTGACTTTATTGGAGATGGGGTCCGTGTCAGGATATTATTTCGGGCGTACTCGGAAGGCGTCGATCTCGCCCAAAACCTCTGGGCGGACGCGTGTAGTGTTTCCTGGTCGAGGGCGGCCTAACCGCTTGCGACGTTTGCGTTAGTCGAGGGCGACCTCGCCGCTTGTTGCATGAACTTGGGTCGAGGGGGACGATTAATCGACTTGATTATTATAAGGTCGAATTACGGCTCATACACAGCTACTGAATTCTCGAATAACCATTCCTCAAATCAGTGTTGGTAGCAATTCAGATAATAATGTGTAAATTGTGGTGTTGGCAAATTTGACTATCGCTTGCCAATATATTTGGGCTACAATAAACCTACTCTTTAACCTAAAAAGTTGCGATTAGTTATTTGCAGTGGTATATATTTGTTAGTTTCCCGGGGAAAAAAGTTATGTAATGTGAAGTGGGATTCCAAACATGGTTTTACTTCTTTCCTAAAGTTAAGTTAAAAAAATAAATTTTTACACCCTATAGAAAACCTTAGTATCATATTTATGAATAATAAATACTATTTTAAAATATTACATCTTATAAATACCTTTTATCCTTTATATAAAAAAATATAAATATATTTACATCCTACAATTAAGGCACCATATATGCTAACTATTATTTTTTTCTCTCCCTTTTTATATTTTCTCTCACATAATTATTGCGTATCTGCAAAGCCCAATACAATCTCTCTCTGTTTGCATACAATCACACTCTCTTCTCCAACAAACCCTAATTTCTTCTCTTCGCCCACCCAAATTCTCAATTTTCTGTTCTGCGTCACCAACGTTATCATCAACCATTGTCTGAGCCGGAATATAAGCAACCACGCTCACGTACTTCACAGATTGCATCCATGGTGGAGAAACTTCCTGGGCCGTCGGAGGCAATTAGGAGGTCCAGCGGCCCAATTAGAGGAGTGTTCATGTATCAATGGAACAAAACAGGTATAAAAGAGTAAATTTGGATGAAATGTGTTGATGAAACACAGGTATCAAAAGATTATATGAAAATGTTTATGAGTTTTGGAGAGATTGGCATGTGGGTTACAAGATCCAGAAAAACTAGCAGTGGGGAAGAGAGAAGATGAAGAAGAAATAGAGAGAGGGACCCCAACTAGAAGTGTATTTGAATGTATTTAACTATTTTATTCAGGATTAGTTAGTTGTATTCAAGTGTTTTATACAACTGTATTCAGTTGTATTCAGTTATATTCAACTATTTTATTCAGCAAAAGTTAGTTGTATTTTGTTGCATTCAAGATTTTGTTCAGTTGTATTTTTGTTGTATTCAAGTATTTTATTCAGATAAATTAAGGTGTAATTTATTGTATTCAACTGTATTATTCATATGTATTTCTCTTTATTCAGCTAGAATCTTTATTATTTATCTTTCAATACAAATTATTGAGGGATCATTTTAGTTCGTTGAGTTAAATTGGGAGAATATCAAGTGATCTTATTTCCTTCCGTTTTTAGCGCAGATACGTTACTGCATTTAATGTAATATCGCTTGAATACAGCTAAATACATGTCAAACTTAGCTGGAATTCCAGATTTTACGCCTATATTTTTGGCTGTATTTAATGTTAATGTTGCTTGAATACAGCTAAATACATGTCAAACTTAGCTGGAATTCCAGATTTTACGCCATTTTTTATTGTATTAATGAATACAACAACTTAAATACATAAAATACATTGTATAAAAATATAAAAGATATCTATAACACGTAATATAGCAAATGGTATCTATAAAGGGCTAATTAAACCAAAAAGATGGTGCTTTATGAAAAAATTCCCATTATGTTCATTTTATCACCCGATCCCAACCAAACAATGACCAGGAATTTTAGCACGCGTGATGTCCTTGTACTTTCTATTAAAAAAATGTCACCACCCAAACTAACCCTATTGATATCTTAATTTCAAAAATAATTCCAAAGCTATTTAATATAAAACTTTCATAAAGGAGTTCAAATCAAATTAAAGTGCGAAAAGAAAGCCCGACATCGGGGTCTCAATATTCATGAGTATCTATTGCAATAGTCTGAGAATATCAAGACTAACATAATTATGAAATAACTGAATACAACAAAGGAAAGATAAAGAGGGAGCAAAGCAGGGCGATCACCAGCAGCTACCTTGCTATCTCCGATGAATCTGCAACTGGATAATCAACACCCGCTACCGTGTCCAAAAATACCTGAATTTGAACACAAGGTGCAGGGAATAACGTGAGTACACCAACTCAGTAAGTAACAACAGTAAATAAAGATTGAGAAGTAGTGACAATCAATAATACCAGTAAAGTTCATATCACAAAAACTTAGTAAAATATGACATGCTTTTAAAACCATAGTTTGAATTCAATTCCAGAAATATCATTTTAAAACATCTTTCAACAATTTTCGAACAAAGGTTCATGGCAAAAGTGAGCAAAATGATGAAATCATAAATAGCCCTCAGACAGATATCACTCGTATACAGCCCCTCGAGCAAACATCACTTATATACAGCTCTCGGGCAAACCTTACCATCACTCAGCACTTAACACTCGCACTCAGTATGTACTTGTGCTCACTGGGGTGTGCAGACTGCGGATGGTCTCCTTCATCCCAAGCGTTGTAACAAGCCAATCATGGCATAAATCAATCAGGCCCTCGGCCTCACTCATTCATGTATAAGTAAAATAAGATGCGGCGTGCAACCTGATCCCATATATATCGTTACAAATTAGGCCATCTGCCTCACACAACCATAAATTAGTAAAATATGATGTGGCGTGCAGTCTGATCCCATAAATATTCTCATAAATATGGTCCTCGGTCTCACTCAGTCATAATTAGTAAAAAAAAGGCATTCGGCCCAAACCACATTTATAAGATGCATCAAAATGGAGTAATAAAGATTGAGTTTAGTAATAAGTATACACATGACTGAGTATAGATTTCCAATCGAAAACAATGACAGGATAGCAATAAAAGAACTCTAAGGGTCCAAGCAACACTGACATAAGGCCTAAACATGGCATTCAGCCTAATTTACAGAAATTCTTTTTAAAACACGTAAGAAGCAGGTAGTTTCAACAAAATATTCAACTTTACAATAGATACAGAACATACCAAGTCATAATCCCCAAAAGTGCACGCCCACACACCGGCCACCTAATATGTGTGCTACCTCAAAATAGTCCCATGATAGAGAATTCGGGGTTTCATACCCGCAGGACCAGATTTACAATCGTTACTTACCTTAAATCGCTCAAGTCTCTACTCTGCGATGCTCTTGCCCCTTGACTCGGCGTCCAAATGCTCTGAATATATTCATAACCATCATAATACCATCAATATACACTAATGAAATGAATTCCACAGGAAAAACTATCAAATTACATCCCAAATCTGAAATTGGTTCAAACTCGGCCCACGTATCGGAATCCGACAAAAATTACAAAATTTGAAAGCTCATTCACTCACGAGTCCATATATACAAAATTTATCAAAACGCGATTCCATTTGGCCCATCAAATCCTCAAATTAAACTCTCCAATTTTCAAGCGCTAAATTCTCAAATTTCTAGCTCAAATTCCTAATTAAATGACGAATAAAGCCATAGAATCATGAAATTTATACATTATAGGTAGAATCACTTACCCCAATGCTGTTCCTTGAAATCCTTTGAAAAATCGCCTCTCTCCCGAGTACTTCAAACTCAAAATCAAAAATGAAGAACAAAACCTCGAGTTTGGGTTTTCTGCCCAGCAACATCGCACATGCGGTCCCATTTCCGCATCTACGAAGAAGGCTCCACTTTTGCGAAATTTCATCAAAAGTATGCTTTCGCTTCTGCGATTGCCTGATCGCATCTGCGGTCACCGCATATGCAGGGACGAAGTAGCACCTGTGCCTCAAATCCACTCATGCGAACCTCACTCCTGCGGTTCCAACGCAGGTGCGATAAAGATAGAACCAGCAGCTTCAGCTGCATTTTCCAAATTCCAAATTCTCCGTTAACCAACCGAAATCATCCAGAGCCCCTCGGGACCTCAACCAAACATACCAACAAGTCATATATCAACATATGAACTTAGTCGAAACTTCGCATCACTCAAAACAACATCAAAACACCAAATTACACTTAGATTCAAACCTAAAAACTTCTAAACTTTTAAATTTCGCAAACGACGTTGAAACCTATCAAATCACGTCCGAATGACCTCAAATTTTGCACACATGACACTACGAACCTATTCCAACTTTCAAAATTCTATTCTGATCCCAATATCAAAATTTCCACTCCCGACACTTTCGCCAATTCAAGCTAAATTCTACTATGGACCTCCAAATCACATTCCGAATGCGCTCCTAAGTCCAAAATCACCAAAGCAGCTAACGAAATCATCAAAATTCAAATCCGATGTCAAATACTAAAAAATCAAAACTTGGTCAAACCTTTCAAATTTAAAGCTTCTAGCTGAGACCATTCTCCTGAATCAATTTCGGATAATCTGAAAACCAAATCAACGATTCACATAAGTCATAATACATCATACAGAGCTACTCATGCCGTCAAACAACTGAGCGAAATGCAATTGCTCAAAACTACCGGTCTGGTCGTTACAAAAAGTATCCAAAGAAATCCTTTAAGGTGATATTTATATATTATATGTATATAAAAGAGAAAAAAAAAAGGTAAGGTGGTACCTCTTTTTTTGGGGGGGGGGGGGGGGCTTTCTCCCCTTTATTCTTAGCATTTTCATTCAATTAAGAGGCCATATAATTCCCTCTACCAAATTTTATGTAACGGTGCATCCTTTTTTAATTCCTTTATTTTTCTATTTATTTTATTGTAAGAAACGGTTCATGCATTACTCAATTAATGAGGATTACATTCACTTATGCATGTATTTGAATCATTGTAACTCTTCTTTTCATTGGTGTAATTCTGCTTTGTCTGTATTGTTTTTTGGACGATGCATGAGGTGTATTTTTTAAGAAGTTATTTTGTTTCTACGGCTCATTCAATCGTAGCAATAGAGAAAGGTTGGGGCTCATGACTTGAGTGGACCTATGGCCTAAGGATTTTCATTTCCTGCCTGCAGGCGGCAAGTCTTGCTTTTGAAATCTGGAAAATTACTGCTCGGCTATTTACAATGTTTGAATTCAAAGGCTGAAAGTATTACTTTTGATGATCTCGAAGATTACTTCTCCGTTGGCTCTAATGTAACAGTATCTGAATTCAAAGCAATTAATTCCTTCTCTTATATAATGTCTTATTGAATGAGAAAACGATATCGTACAGAAAATGCAACAACAAATGATGGAGAAATGCATATCGTCATTAGGGGTGAAAAAATAGGGGTTCGAGAAATTAAGAAGAAGAGAATGGTGTTGCTCACTTATTTTCTTAAAACAAAAATATAGATTATATTCTTATGTGACTTTTGGTTTAGTATCTGAAAACTTAAACTTTATAAAAGGCCTTTGGTTGAAGTTATAATTTGTTCTGTTACGATAATCTTTTGAAAGGGATACTAAATTAAAAGAGGCCTTTTTTGCGCGGATAAATTTACTAGTTTATACAATAAACCAAGAGTCGTATATATGGAAGCATGCTGAAAACGATAAGTTCTGTCATACGATATGGCAAAGTATAACATGAAATATGACTTCCCAACAAGGGACAATACCAATAGTTCACTAAAAGTTTCCTCATAAAAGAGCTCAACCTTACTTTCAGTTACCTCTTCATGAGAAAGATTACTAATCTATATCTAGGTAGCCTAAATCACACACATAGATGCATGGAGTCTTGCCTAATGCTTTATTCTTCTTCTATAACATAAATTGACAATATATTATTACTCCTAAGTGAGAAGATTGCATTAAGCCTGAGAAAGCACAAGCCTCTACCGTCTTACTTTGTACAATTTCATAACTAAACACTTTGTCTTACCTATGCATTGTATGTGGCATTGGATACGTCAATGGAGCACCAGGAACAACTGCCCCAGGATGTGGAGGCCGGACACCATATGCCATATGGGTTGACGGTGGAAGATTCACTGGCGTGCCAACTGCAGAAACAAAGGGTCCTCCTATTGGTTGTCCAATGCTAGTTGCTCCATATATACCAACGCCAGGAGGAGCAGCTGATGCAGATGTTGGTTGTTTGCTCTGTTTGCTAGAACTTCCTGCAGCAGAACCATTTGATTGGCCAGTAATCGGACCTTGAGGCAATGAAACTTCTCCAGTGTTAACACTGGTAATGTCATGTATGCTTGACCGTCTCCTGTCCCTATTCATAGAATTTAAACGTATGAAGTACTTTTGAGCATGACTGGCCACTTGTGTAGGAGTACGCGTCACAACAAAATTTCGTGAAATACTTCGCCAATCACCTTTCCCATATTTGTCCAAACCAAGAAGGAACAATCTGTTTTCATAACCATGAAGAAAAAGGCATTTATGAGATCAATTGCTACTTCTGCTTCAAAGACAAGAGTTAGCTTCAACAGACACAAATAACACAGCAGTAAAAAAGGACAAGAAAGAAAACAACAGTCTTTCAGATTAATGCACCACTTTTCAACTTTGTCATAGAGCAAATTGCACACAAGAAAGCTCACCAAGCATCGCATGAAAGAATATATTTTCAGGTATAGGAAAGGAAAGAGATTGACATAAAAATTGAAATTTTGTTCAACGGTTCTCAAAAGGCAAAAATGTCATTGAGATTATATATTTGCACTTCCATTCAAGATCTGCCATGTCCAGAAGATGAAAGTGGCAGAAATGAGAATGTTGAAATGGATGTGTCGGTACACTAGGCTGGATAAGATTAGGAATCAAGTTATTCGGGAGAAGGTGGGAGTGGCTCCAGTGGAGGACAAGTGTAGTGTTTGGATAAAATAAAAAGTGCTTTTAAGCACTTGTTTTTAAGCTAAAATAACAAAAATAAGCCAAAAGCTAGAATTCTAACTTATGTCTGTTGGCTTAAAAGTCACTTACAACAAACACACATCCAAACGGGCTCAAGATGCGAAAAGCGAGACTTAGATTATTCGGACATGTAAAGAAGAGAGGTGTCAATACCCTAGTAAAAAGGTCTGAGAGGTTGGTCGTGGAGGACCTAAGGAGAGGTAGGGGCCGACCGAAGAAGTATTGGGGAGAGGTGATTAGGCAAGACATGGCGATGCTCCAGCTCACTGAAGACATGATCCTTGATAGGAAGGTGTGAAGGTCGAGAATTAAAGTAGAAGGTTAGGTAGCCAGGCGTCTTCTTCGTACTAGTTCTAGTGCACTATTTAGTGCTAGTCTTGTATTTCTTGTTCTCAGATTCCTGTTATATTACCTGTTGATTCTTTGCACTTTGGTTTTCTGATTGCTTTGTTGGTATCACTGCTTATTGTTATTTCCGGCTTTTACCTTTCCTGACCTTTTATCCGTTTTACTTTTGTATCTTTTCTGAGCGGAAGACCTACAGAAAATAACCTTTCTATTTTTTCAAGGTAGGGGTAAGGACCACGTACACATTACCCTCCCAAGAACTCCATTTTAGATTTCACTGAATTTGTTGTTTTATTGTTTGTTTTCCAGAGTTCTTTTCGATTCATTCTATCAAATACACTTCTCGTCCTGTTATTGCATAGTTCTATCCGGTACAATTTTTTCATGTTATTGCAGATAACAAGGCAAAAACAAGGGAGATGAAGACAATGATCAAGTTAAAAAATATAAAGCCAGATTAATAGGTCAACATACTTATAGGTTGGAGTTCAGTTGCGAGAGTAATAAACTAACCCTGGCCTAGCTGGAACTACTGCACGAAACTTAACAATTGGTTGATTAGAATATATTTCATTTTCAAACCGGTTTGGCTCCTGTCAATTCAGTTTAATTATCATCATAAAGCAACCCTAACCTAATAATCTGGATCAAAGAAGTCATGTTAGTTGAGAGAAAAGAGGCTAAACCTAATGATCACATCACACTTGATTCTTGCAACCAACAATTATGAATTTTCTGATTGAACAAACAAGATCAAGTTTCAGGCAGTTAAGAGTCAGGAACTGGACTAAAAAGAGCCCTGACAAAATATTGGCTTGATAAACTGGAACTATCTCCCAGAGGAGATACAATCTAAGTTGCTCCGACACTTCAGGTTTAGGTGCCGCACCCGTGTCGACACGACACTAGTATGGGTGTGGGTATGGGATCCGTACCGGATATGGTCAAACACTTTTGGGTACTTTGACCAAACGGACTTCGATACAAGATACAATTTGATTCCCGAAATCAGAACCAAAACTAGGATAAAATTTGAAGAAAATAACATACCTTATCTGCGATATCAATCCATTACTTATTTACAACTTGAGAATAAAAAAGAAATACACACTTTACAAGCTATGCTAAGTATTCCACTAAATTTCTTACAAATTTAGAGATATTTTTATATTTTTATTTTTTTGAATTAATTTTAACCGAATCCCCACACCCGTATCCACACTAGGATCTGTATCCCCGAATCTTAGAATTTACATCTCGAAGGATCCGACCTTTAGATCCGCACCCGTGTCCGAGCAACTTAGGATACAATCAACATCATCTCTCGATAATATACTTAAGTAGGCAAAATCAACTCGTCTTTGAGAACCAAGTCTATGCATTATATAATTAACTAGTGATAATATGATCCTAAAAAATACTTACCCTCTTCTGCCTAGATACTAATGTTAGTGTAGGTGGCTTGAACAACAACAACAACAATAACAGTAACAATAAATCCATTGTAATCTCACAAGTAGGGTCTGGGGAGGGTACTGTGTAAACAGACCTTACTCCTATCTTCAAGAAGGTATAGAGGTTGTTTCCGGTAGATCCTCGACTTAGGAAAGTGAAAGGAAAGTCAACGACAAGCACACCAATCAGAAAACCAAAGCAAAGATACAAAACAAACACTAGGTACTGCAATCAGAAAGCCAAAACGAAAGCAACAAATAATAACAGAAGTCAAGGAATACGAGAATACACAAATGACACTAAGTCAAGTACTAAAGCTACTGTTACAGACACAGACACATTCGGCTACCTAACCCTTTACCTTTATTCTCAACCCCCATACCTTCTTATCCATGGTCATGTCCTCAATAAACTGAAGTAAAGCCATATCATGTCTAATCACCTCTCCTCAATACTTCTTCGGCCTACCTCTCCCTCTCCTTTGGCCCTCTAGGACCAGCCTCTCGCACCTCACTGGTGCATCTGAGCCTCTCCTCTTCACATGCCCGAACCATTTAAGTCTCCCCTCTCGCATCTTGTCCTCCACAGGGGTCACGCCAACTTTGTCTCGAATAACATCATTTCTAAGTCTATCTAATCTGATATGCCCGCACATCCATCTCAACATCCTCATTTCAGCCACCTTTATCTTTTGGACATGAGAGTTCTTGACTAGACAACACTCTGCCCCATGCAACGAAGTCGGTCTGACCACCGCTCTATAGAACTTACCTTTAAGTTTTGGTGACACATTCTTATCATACAAAACACCGAAAGCGAGCCTCAATTTCATCCACCCCTCCCCCATACGATGTATAACATCCTCGTCTATCTTTCAATGCTGTTGTATAACTACCCCAAGGTATTTAAAACTTTCTCTTATGGATGACTTGAGAATCAAGTCTCACGTCTTTATCCACCCCTCCCCATACGATGTATAACATCCTCGTCGATCTTTCAATGCCCTTGTATAACTGCCCTAAGGTATTTAAAACTCTCTTATGGATGACTTGAGAATCAAGTCTCACATATTTATCCATTGCCTGAGTCGCACCACTGAACTTGCACTCGAAGTACTCTGTCTTGGTCCTGCTCAAGATGAAACCTTTAGACTCCAGGGTCAGCCTCCAAACCTCTAACCCCTCGTTAACACCGCTTCGCATTTCGTCAATCAGTACAATGGCATCTGCAAATAATATGCACCATGGCACCTCCCCTTAGAATGTGGCACGTCAGTGCGTCGATCGCCAAGGCAAATAGAAATGGGCTAAGGGCTGACCCCAGGTGCAACCTCATCATAACTAGGAAGTGTTCCGAGTCCCTTTCCACTGTCCTCACTCGAGTCTTAGCTCCAGCATACATGTCCTTAATAGCCATAATGTATGCAACAGGGATACCTCTAGCCTCCAAACATCTCCACATAACCTCCATTGGCACTTTATCGTAAGCCTTCTCTAAGTCGATGAACACCATATGTAATCTCTTTCTCTTCTTATACTACTCCATCAACCTCCTAACAAAATGAATAGCTTCCGTAGTCAAACATCCCGGCATAAATCTGAATTGTTTTTCAAAATAGTCACAATCCTCCTCAACCTCAGCTCTACCAACCCGTCCCAAACTTCATAGTATGGCTAAGTAACTTGATTCCCTGATAGTTGTTGCAACTTTGAATATCACCCTTGTTCTTATACAACGGGATCATCGTACTACATCTCCATTCTTCGGGCATAGTGCAGGTAGCTTGAATTGGGAATATTTATGGAGTGCAAAGGCAAGAGTGTTATCTATTTCTGTCTTAGATGAAAATCTATATCTATTAAAGAGATAAACAGATAATTAAGCACAATAAACAGATAATTAGGCACTTTATATAGTGGAACACCACAAATGTTTCTTACAAGCTAGAAATACATTTTATAAGGTTCATTGAACAATTTCTATGTTAAAATGATCACCAGTCAGACATGCAAAATAATTAGTTAAAGGATTATGTTTGAACTATTTTCGATTTGTGAATGAAGAAACATGTTAGATCCCTTATTCACAAAGGTTCTCTCTATAAACTACTTTCCTACGTGACTACAATAACCCAAAGGATAACAATGCCACCACTACCTCCTCCTGAATTGATGACAGCTTAATCAACTCACCTATTTGCCCATATAAGCCACACAAGGCCATATGTCCACACTCCAATCTTGTTTCTCTGGAAACGAGAAAAAATCTGCTCTCCCTTCATGGACCAGCACTTAGATTCGAACCCCCTATATTGCAACTAATTTGTTTTAACTTCCATTTATCTTTGGTGATTGTTTTTACCCTTCCATCTTTTCCCATCTTTGTGGTTAATATCAAATTCAAATGTTCCTAATTCCCTCATCCACTTCTTGTTGTTACTTGGGCTTTCAATGATATTATTACTTGGTTTCTCCCTTTTGTTCTTTCAATTTGCTGGAATAGTAGCAGAGCTTCACCTCGAAACATGGGAATTGAGCCCCTAGCCGTTTGCTTAGCATCATTATGTTTTCATCTAATAATATGATACCTTTGCTTTAAATTTGGTGAAGATGCATTACACTATTCGCTTGCATTTTCCTATTCTTAGATTTCTGTGATCACTTGTTGTTTCTTTCGCTTCGGTTTTCGGATTGCACTACTTGGTGTTAGTCTTCTATTTTAGATTCGGTTTTCTAATTGGTTTGCTTGTTGTTGCTGCTTCCTTTTATCTTTCCTGAGCTAAGGGTCTGCCGGAAACGGCCACTCTGGCTTCTTAAAGATAGAGGTAAGGCTTGCGTATATACTACCCTCCCCATACCCCACATCTCACATGTGGGATTACACTGGGTTTGTTGTTGTTGTTTGGATTATAGCATTCTTCCTCCATCCAAGGCAAGAAGTATGCTTTAGGGATGTGTTCAAAGGAATCCTAACCTCATTCCAAAACAGTCACCTATTGTATGGCTGCAACCTCTAAAATATTGGTCGGAACGAACTCCAGTTCTTTCTCCTTCGTCAAATCCTTTGGGCGGACATCTTTAAAAAGGGCTATGTTATAAACTACTTGTAACTTCGAGAAATCGACCTTCTTAACCATTTTTTCAAAGGCCTCAATGTCTACACCTACTAGATTTACGAATAAAAGAATAGCCAAAGTGGGCCGTAGTTTCATTAGAAAGCATATCGAGTTACCCCCAATATATGCACTTTGCTCACCAAATGTTTTTTCCATTCAACAGGTTCTGAACTGGACTAGACAAAGACGGTCTGGCGGTGTGCGATTGGATTTGGGTCCCGTCCTCTTTTACCGGATACATTGCACCCCTTGAATCCTCCACGTCATCCTTTGAAAATTTGTCAAGCGACTTAAATTTTGAACTATGTAAAGATCGAGCATGTGTCTCCTAACTCACATAACAAACGAGCTCTCATTTCATACTACCAAATTCCTCATGGTTATTCTTGTGTAGGTATCTGCCCCGCAGTCTCGACCTCTCTAATTTTCCAATCACCTTGACATCCTCTGCAACCCAAGCTCACATAGGGAGTAGAGTCTACCTATATACCATCCCAATTTCCAATCTCAAACAAGCATAAATGTGGTTGTCCATCCATTTCACGCAAATTAGATCCAACCTGAGATATTTCACACAAATTTAATCCTACCTGAAATGCCAGTATCTGGTGCATTGCTTAATTCAATAAAATCACCACAAAAATCATCAATTGCTCGATAAACCTTTTTCGACCAAAGATGTAATGGTAGCCCTAGAAGCCTAATCCAAGTGAACTCAGGTTTCACATCTTCTCTGGCGCATCCAGTGACCGATAACCACCAATGTAGAAAGAGTATTCCCCATCCAAAATACAACTTTCCTACAAATCCTCAATTTCCTCTCTTGATGGAAATTCTAATCCAGACATGTGGCATTCGTATTAAAGATTTGGATGTGTGTCAAATTTTTCATGCTTCTGCCCTTCTTTTTTATAAGTAAAATTTCATTACTGAACACAAGTCAGGTGTCAAAGGTATGTACAAGTTGTGTATGTAACTACAATACACCACAGTATTCTATCTTTATATAAAAAATATAAATACACGAAAAAGATCTACAGTACTTTCTACATCATTCTTACTATTTTGAGACAATCTTATATTTCTTACATTCCATAAGCATCAAAGAAAAAGGGTTGTTTGGCCCACTTCTTGATTTCCGAGCATGCTGGAATTTTGTTACCTCGGCTCAAAAGAAGCCACCCAACCAATTACTAAGAAGATTGTTTCTTGTACTCAAGGACTCCTCCTCTATCAATAAACATCTCTTTTTCCCCGTAAAATTCTTATCAGTAAACATCTCTATTTTGCAGCAATTCCTCTTTCACCTTCACAGTTTGCCCATCCTTGTAATGTTGTAGCATCAACACAATTATTGAAAGATGGATTATTCTGAGGATGTTACCAGGAGGCGCCTTTTATGTAAATTTTGAATTTTCTACACCAAATCCACCCATCCCATATTGTAAACCACCTCAGGGATGATGATCCCATTTTTCCTCTTCCTTCACATCAAATAAAGGTAAAAAGCATTTTTATCCATCTTCGAATGTACAACAATTGTATTACTGGATCCATCTTGATGCAATGCTGTCAAATGAAAGAACTAGCGCCTACGAAATAAAGGAAAGTGAGTGATGAAACTCCCATTGTTAGATTTATTTTCCCAATTGCTAAAGTCTGGAGCACAAAATATTAATCCATCTAGTATGACTTTTTCCATCTCCAACATATCTCTCCAAAGCCCTCTTTAAGCCAGATGAAAGTTCTGACATACCTACTTTAGCATGTGTGGACAAAGTCATAACTTCCCAATGAAGTTCTTGTTTCTCTCATACATTTGTATCAGCGAGCCTTGTCGAAATACCTCTTGCCTAAATATCTCAATCAGTTTGTATGAGTTTCCAGCAACAAAAGATGTTCTCTTTTCCTTCATCTTCATTCTATTCAATCACGTTTCATGTCGCCCTACACTAGGCTTAAGTCATTGAACAATTAATTTGAAACTCACTGTACTTGTCACCAGAAATTGGTCGAAGTTCTGTCTAAACAGTGCTCTAAAGAGAAGTCGAGTTTATATTTCATCTCTCTTGATAAAGGACGAGAATTTTTAAAAGGTTCAAAATTTTATTTGTATTCATCAAGAAAGAAATTAGAAGGTTTTATGACGAGATTATTTGCTGCTAGCAAATGTGGCTCAGCATCGCAATCGTTAACTGCAACCACAGTGATGCAGAATGACACAACGCGAATTGTTGACTTCAGGGATAAGGGTAAGGTAAGATGCACACTAACTGGCGATAAGAAGTATCTAGCTATTATCGCACTAGCAGTACACAAGGAAAAAGCATTATAATGCAGAACTGAAATGCAGAGGTTTTTTTTTTTTTTGGGGGGGGAGGGGGGGGGGGGTTAGTAGACACAGAATGCGGAGTTCTGCAGGACTTCGGCAAGAGATAGAGCAATGCTTCTCATACATGGGATAGGCTATAAAACATGGACAAGTACAACAAATGCTTTAAAGATGGTTAATTGCCAATTCCAGATACAGGATTAATTGACCTGTAAGTTAGGGACAATTAATATAGCAACGATGCTTATAGGGTAGTGATTGGACATAGATAAGGAAATAGGACCCAGGAGATACATTCATGACCTCAGCATCATATTTTTGAAATAGTACTATTTATGAAAAAAAGCAGCAACTGAGAACACTCAAGTGAGACAAACAGATTAATTAAATTAGGAATAATTTAAACCAATTAGAACTGGAGAGCAAGAAAAGAGTAAGGTGGTGTTTGCGTCAAAAATCTAAAACACTTGGTTTGCGGAAAAAAATATCAACTTTTGCGAAAGCTTCTTTTCAACCAAATGCCAAGAAATCAGAACTTTCCTGTTTCTGGAAAAGCTGAAGAACTTTTATTTCTTGATGTTTCGGTTGAACAACAGTTATTGAAAAAGTTGAATTATTTTTGTTGAAATACTTTTTCAAAGATCTAAAGCAAACGCCACCTATCTCTTTCCTACATGCTCTTAAGAGGATAAGTAATTCCCGTACAAGCTCACTTCAATAACACATGCTAGCCAATGCAATTACATTAGTGTCGCTCATTTGGGAGATTTAGAAGTGAAGGAACACATATAAGAAGGACGGATCACAAGGTTGTATTCTTTTCTTTTTGATATAACAAACACCCTTTCCGACGAGTCAATAGGCCCTCTACCCCTTTGCTTCATTGATTACCTAAAACCCTTTGATCTCAAAGTTGTGGGAGTGAAGGTTAATATTAATCTTTTTTTTTTTTTTTTTATTTTGCACCGGGTGTCCGAGTCTCTTAGAGACCCGACTAATCCCGGGGGTGCACAGGCCCTCCGCAAGGAGTTTCCCGCAAGTGTACCACGGTTAATTCAGGTTTTACCCAGTCCGATGGCCTTCAGAAATTGTTTGCACCCGGTGAGTTTCGAACTTGAGACCTTGAAAGGGAGCAAACCCCAAAACTCTAAGTCAATTGCCACCTGAGGGATAGGTTAATATTAATATCTTGAAACTACATATCCTAATAGAACTAGTTTGAGCTATGAATCCTCCATTAGTATGAATTGACGAAGAAATAAAGGGGCTATTTTTCTGGGTTTTCCTAGAATTTTGCAAAGATTAGGAGTATTTCATCCGCTCATGATCAACTTACTGTTCGTCACTAATAGGATCATTAAGCTGACCAGATTTTGACAACATCATTTTGCATACAAAGTAGAAAATCAGTGAGGAAGCACTCAAATACATCTGTCTTCCTGGCTAAACGATGAGAGTCACAAGAAATAGGCCCTTTTAAGACAATTTCACCTTCAATATAGTTTTACTCATAGATACCCAACTATTCATATCTTAATTCACTCATTTAACCGGTAAATATTTTATATCATTACACTGGCTTCAGATAAACTTTGCTGTTAGCCACTAACTGTACACTCCACATGACAAAATTTGTCACTGCTGCCTTATTCTCTCTTATTTAAAGTCAACCAAGTGGCATCCACATTTCTCTTTAGCATAAATAAACATGCTAAATGGGGCACCTGAATTCAACATTACTTCATACTTCTTATGGAAAACGTAGCTTCATAAACAATAAAATTAGAAAATACTACCAAAGCAAGTGAAAAATGAAAGTCAATATACTCTCTGTGCTTTAATCTTACCTGACACAGGAACCAGAGACCTACTTAGAAAAGGCTTTTTTCTGTTATCATAAATAAACTCTTCCAATATTTGATGACCAAGAAATCCATCTGGGGTTAACCCTTAAGACCAACCCATTATTTGATATTTTACACATCTACAACTGTCTGGCAGTAAATTACTCCTAAAAATCAACAAAGCATACGCTCGAGCCAAAAAGGTGTTCATTTTTCATATTCTATGTACGAGGGGAAGCAACTCAACCCAGCTAGAGAAAGTTTAGTGACAAAGGTATCAGAACATTCCGCCTTGCCAAGGAAAATAAGCTTCAATTGCCATGATAATTCACATGATATTATATTGGTTAAAAAAAAAATTCATTTATAACTACTACCATCAATTCTTCCAACTGTTGTGGATGTTGTGAATTAACTCCATTCAGAATTTCAGCAACAAATTCAATGAAGATATTTTGTACAGTAAGCTTAAGAGAAAAACAACAGATCTGTTTGGTGCAATAACCCACCATATTCAAGGGGAAGGGCTATGGTGTATGTTATTCGCTGTTGACATAGTCCTTACTGATGAGACGTGGGACGGTGTTAACAAGAAGTTGGAAGTTTGAAGACAGGCTCTCGAGTTTAAGGGTTTCAGATTGAGCAGGACTAAGACAGAGTACCTGGAGTGCAAGTTCAGCCCCGAGTCTAGGGAAGTAGGCATGGATGTGAGGCTTAGATCATAGGTCATCCCCAAGAGAGGTAGTTTCAAGTACCTTGGGTCGGTTATTCAAGGGAATGGAGAAATCGACGAGGACGTCACTCACCGCATTTGGAGTGGGGTGGACGAAATGGAGGCTAGCATCTGGAGTCTTATGTGACAAGAAAGTGCCACCTATACTCAAAGGTAAGTTTTATAGGGCGGTGGTTAGACCGGCCATGTTGTATGGGATAGAGTGTTGGCCAGTTAAGAACTCTCATATCCAGAAGATGAAGGCAGCTAAGATGAGGATGTTGAGGTGGATGTGCGGGTACACTAGGATAGATAAGATTAAGAATGAAGATATTCGGGAGAAGGTGGGTGTGGCCTCTTTAGATGACAAGATGCGGAAACTACGCTCAGATGGTTCGGGAACGTGCGGAGGAGAAGCATGGATGCTCCAGTTAGGAGGTGTGAGTTGTTGGCTTTAGTAGGTACGAGAAGAGGTAGAGGTCGGCCTAAGAAGTATTGGGGAGAGGTGATCAAGCAGGACATGACACGATTGCAAATTTTCGAGGACATGGCCCTTGACAGGAAGGTCTGGAGGTCGAGCATTAGGGTTGTAGGATAGAGCGGTAGTCGAGCTTCTCCTTCTCCATTCTGGGGTGAAGCAAGTTGGAGTAGGTTGGTCCTAGACGGCTTGTGGTTGATGTAGAATTCATACTAACTTTACTATTTTCCATAGCTCTGGATCTTAGTTGCGGGTTATTGTTATTGCATGTCATCTATTTTATGATTTTTAGGATGCTCTCATTATTTCTATGATTATGTTGACATTACTGATGAATTGTCTTTTCTTTTCTTGTTCTATTTCCATCTTCATGAGCCGAGAGTCTATTGGAAACAGCTTCTTTGCCCTATCGGGGTAGAGGTAAGGTCTGCATACACACTACCCTCCTCAGACCCCATAGAGTGGGGACTTTATTGTGTCATTGTTGTTGTTGTTGTTGCTTTTTGGTGCAACACAGTTACTTATGGTCAGCAACCATGTTCAGATGCCAAACCAGAAACAGTGAGGACCTTCGCTCAAGCTTTGCCAAAGACGATGTCAGAATCATTTGCATAGAAAGATATACACTGAATATTTCCAGTGCAAATTGATCAACCTTGAGCTCAAGGATTAAAGTGAACGAGTTCCAGTGTAGCGTTAATCACAGAAGTGGAAGCATCTAGTAATCATTTATATGGATATACTTGAATAAACATAAGGGATAATATGTAATAGTGGATAACATAAATGGCTATGTAAACTTTGAAGATATGTAAGCTTGATTTTTTTATGCAGAGAGTAGAAAAGACTTGTACATATAAAGAAATGGCTACACACCTATGTTCATCCTCTGTCCATGCAATGCCTTTGCGACGCTCCTGATCCGCCCTCGTAGACTTACCTCCATGATTTGATTCACCATTTGAATTCCCACTCTTCTTTCCTATTCCTTCATCAGCACCATGGCTTGTAGAACTGTCGGAAGAAGAGTTATAACAAGGTAAAGGAACACAGCCAGACTCGATCCTGCTAACATCATCTAGTAAGAGGTCGTAGTGATGCTTAACCTCTTTTAAGGTTTTCCCAGGAACATCAGACGCAATTTTCTCCCACCTATCCAGAGAATCCTCAGGATAAGTTGCCAAGGCATTCTCAAATGCTTTATCCTGCTCTCTACTCCATATGGAGCTACTTGACTCATCTATTGTCATCTAACCTTGTTAGTTTTTGATTTTGAGCTTATACAACTGAACCTGAACAAGTTCTCAACAGTCCCCCAAAAAAGCATGAACAATTAGAGCTTTGCGGAAATTGGGATCTGAATTATTGCCTCAACAAGATATAGAGCAGCCCAATGAGCTCAAAGAGAACAGAAACAAAGGGAGTCCAAAAATAGCCAAACAAACTGAACAGCAGAGAGATGCTGATGGATGCAAATGGTGGTTTCCTTCGCCAAATCAAGAATTGGACACTTGTGGATTGCTGACCATAGTGATGAAGAAAAGAGGGACCCTAGTTTAGTTAGAACATGAGAAATATCTGAAAGTCATAAAAGCAAAAGATGCAATATAGTAGAGAAAATAGACAACTTTAAATACTGACGGTGATTTCATTTCCATGGTAATTAGGACTAATTTACCATGAAAAGTGACTACCATGATGAATCCAAACATATCCAAGAAAGACCCAGAAGACCAAATTTGGATAGCAACAGTATTCCAATTGCCACTTATTAATCCCTGCGATTACCCAACGGCCAAAATTCCCTTCTTGATAACAACAGCACTGGTCCACAAGTAAAAGCATTTCGAGTAGGGACCCAACTTTAACAGTAAAACACTGCGGCTTCCTTTTTCATTTGTTCTCCTCAACACAGCTACAGATAGTAAAATTACGAAAAAGTTTAAAAAATAAGTCCTTTTTAACCAATTAATGCAAAGTAGTAAGTAATATGAAATCACAAAATTCAGTTCCCTGCCTACATGGTTTTTCCAGCAGCCAGATTAGACAAACACTTTGAAAGCGACTAAATTGACTGAGCAATCCACCATTTATTATGAAAACTTTACCTTTTTACATATTACAACTGGGATATGTACGCAACCTCCAACTATGGAGACATGTTTTAGGTAGACTCTTGGGTAAAGAAAGAATGAAAATGTTTACTGGATAACAACTAAAATTATAACTGAATTTAAGGATACTAATTTCACCTAATAACAATTAATAAATGTAATGACTAGTAATAAAAATTAACAATAAGATAAAGCAAACGGGTGAGTTTGAATGCCCTCGAACTGATTGGTGCAAGAAAAGTTATAAATATAACAAGCTAATGAACAAGAATATAAGCTATAAATGAAGTGTTATTGCTTTGATATACATGAATATAAGACGTTATAAATAATTGGTACCGTCTTTATATAGTAGAGGAACTCTATCTATAGTACAATTCTAATTGCGGAAGTAAATCATATAATTAGCCTAAACAACGGCCATTAATATGATCCATTCAAATACTTCCGTCACGATCTTAGGCCAGTCACGGATATCTCGTCTTTCCGTTATTATGATATCTTCGATCTTGCTCAGTGTTTGTCTCATTTGGTCTCAATCACTACGGTCTCGATCTTAACAGGTACCCCGAATCTCGAACTCGGTACCTCTTCCCCGTGCCCTGGTTTGATTTATTATGGGGCCGATCTTAAATCCTTCGTAATGGTCTTGGTAAATCAATAGAGTCGGGTGAGCCCTATTTTAATCGTATATAGATATAAGAAGTAACGGCGACAAGTAGTAACAATAACAAGATAGAACAAGAAGACCAAAGTCAAGAAAGCAACTAAACACCAAGTGGCAACAATCTATGAGTAAAGAGATATCATATTAACACTAATGCTATCGGCCGAGAAGACATTGATAGAACGCTCGACTGCCTGCTAACCTATTACCCTAATCCTCGACCGACATACCCTTCTATCAAGGGCCATGTCCTCAATAAGTTCTAGCTATGTCGTGTCCCATTTAATCACTTCCTACCATGATTTCTTTGGCCTACCTCTACCCTTTCTCGTACTTGTATAGGGTAAAACTAGTTAATGACTGGGGAACGACAGAGTGACATGTGGAACTAAAGACATGTTGGATGTGAGTCAGGAAACAACTGGCACCGGATGCAAGCGCAATCAATACTGAACAAGTTCTGAAGAAAGAGCAGCCAGTAACAAAGATTCAAAGCATTGTCATCGAATAACATTCAATAGGCAGTCGTTACGGAGAATATCTCCATTTATAGTGAACTGTTATGCACCCATCATTGGCGTTTTTGTTCTCATTCAAGAGGAGCTTGATTTGAGGATCTTATCTCCCTGAATAGGACTATAAATAGAAGGATTAACATCCATTGTAGACACGAGAAATCTCTAAACACAAAAAGCCATAATTTATTGGCATATTACGCTTAGTACTTGAACATTGCATTCACTCTTGTCATTAGAAAGGCTAAGCTCTTAGTCAGGCTTGTTATCTTCTTTAATTTTATTTGACGATCTTACTTTTGTTCTCATTTACTTATTGGTTTTGGTCAAATTGATTTGTTTGTCTATAAGCCACGCTATAAATTCAACTATAATTTTTACAGGTAAAAAGTTTGACGTCTACCGTGGGGAAGTTGTTTTGATCCATTTGTTTGTCAGTAACAAGTTTTAACTCTTTCCTTAGTAAAAATTAGATATGGCAGCTAATAATGCAACAACGCTTACAATGTTGGAGCATATGATGAACGGGGAAATGTGTTCTAGTGTGATGATTCAACTAGCGGAAACTGCAATGAAGGGGATGAAGCAACCCCAATTTGTAAAGGGCAATTTCCTCAGCGTGTGTAGTAGGGCCCAGTTCCTGATGATACAGAGGATGGCCCACTGTCAAAATAGTTAAAATCTTTAGAGAACAACAAAAGGCAATTATGGATAACCTCTTGAGGCAGGATCGCGTGATGACGAAATTGAAGACGACATTATTAGGTGCTTCCAATAACGCTAATAGAAGGACTCATGTTCCTCCCAGTGTTCCCGCAAAGCAGACGGCTCAAATAATCGATAAAAACACTCCAAGGGATGAAGTCACTTTCAATGAAGCCGGAGGGACCGATAGTTGATTTGGGAACAACAACTTGAATAATCCTTTCAAAATCGAGCTCATGAGATTCATGAGAGAAATGAATGAATGGATCAGAACGCAAAAAAGTTTTATGCATGGATAGATCAAATCCCAAGTGCATCGCGGTGCTAAAAGGACCAGATTTGAGGAAGTATACGCAGTTGTAATTTCAACCAAATGTGACATCAAAACTGAAGAGGTTTAAGATGCATGATATTCTGAAGTATTATGGGAAATCGGAACCATACGAGCATATCACGACCTACACCACGACAGTAAAGGGAAATGCTTGGCTTAGCATGAGATCGAGTAGGTTTGTCAAAATTTTTTAGAGAAACCCTCGCAAAGGGTGCCTTGATATGGTATTCTCTCTTACTTAAGCATTCAACCGATTCTTTTGAAATGCTTACGGAGTCGTTCATCAAAGCTCATTCTGGAGCAAGAAAGATCCAGACTTGAAAGGCGGATATATTTATAGATTTTCAAGGAGAATTAGAGTTGCTACGAGAATTCATGATAAGATTCAGAAAGAAAAGATATTGTTACCAGCGAATTCGGACGAGTGGGCAGATGAGGCATTTACAAAGGGTCTCAATCTACCGAGTTTCGTCGCCTCCCAAAAATGAAAGGAGAGCTTGCTCGAGTTTTAAGTGACCATATGGGAAAATATTCACAATCACTACAAGTCAAAGGTAAGAATAGAAGATTATAAACTTGGCTCCTCAGTGTCCTCCAAAGGACAGAATTGTGATTGGAATCAAGATAAATTCAAAAGTAATTTTGAAGTGGATTGGAGACCCTTTAGAGTTTGTTTCCAACCTTACGAGAGAGTCGATGGGCATGGTAACAAAGGATTCTATTCGTCGGATAGGTTCACTTCCAATAGAAGGATGGATCATGGTCAAGGTAGTAGATTATTGCAGGAAAAAGAGGTGTCAGGTTCTCGAGAGTGAGCGTCTCCCAAGTTATCTGATTACAACTTCAATATCAGCCTAGTAGAATTGGTGTTGACAAAGAGGAATACAACACCTGTTTCAATTTATGTAAACATTTTTTTAGCCCGTAACAAAAAAATGAACCCTTTCTATTTTTGAAAACAATTAACCTTTATATAATAATTTATAGCCACACGAAATACTTTTGCCTTAATTTACACCACAAGTTTAAAAGTCTTCTTTATTTTCTTAAACTTCGTGCCCAGTTAAATGGGTCACATAAACTAAAACGGAGGGATTATTAAAAGAAGCGTAGTTCCTAAAACCATTCAAATCATATCCTAGCCAAAGGGATCCTAATCTTTAGTGTGAATTCCATGGGACTCAAGTCCGTAGGACTAGGGATTGCCGACATTTTCGTGAATAAGTGGCGAACATTGTTGAAGAATGGTCACCTCATAGAGTTTCTAAGCGACTGCGCCAAGAACAACTATGGTAGAAATTTGGATAATGCGAAGCCATTGAAGTCGGCAGCATGCCCATCTTGGACGACAATCAATATGATATTCGGACACTTCAAGGTCCGGGATAACATTCACGGAGGAAGATACAGACGAACTCCTCCTACCGCACAATGATGCTTTGGTGATTTCTGTTAATGTTTTAGATTTTAAGATTAAGAGTGTTTTGGTTGATCTTGGAAGTTTAGCCAACATCATACAATGGATAGTTTGAGCAAGCAATGTTAACCGAGAACATCAGTCCGGCGACAAAGATTCTAGCTGGCTTCAATTTAACAAGTGTGACCACCCAAGGAGAAATTTTGCTACCCACACATATCGAAGGAGTAATAAAGACCACCTTGTTCGAAGTGGTAGATAACGACATGGGCTATGACGTGATCCTCAGAAGGCCTTGTATACATGAAATGAAGGTCGTACCTTCGACCTACCATCAACTATTAAAGTTTCCAACATCGAAAGGGGTCAAGAAGATTAAAAGAGATCAACCAACTTCAAGGGAGATTAACGTAGTAACCATTTCCTGCAGCAAGGGTAAGGAAACCAGCAAATAGGAATTACAAGAATTGGTGCATTCCCACATCCCGATTGAAGATGATAAAAATAAGAAGGCATCAGAATTATATCAAGTACCGAGATCTTTTCAAATAGCAGAGGAGACAGCTGCAAACAAAACAACTACAGAAGAGCTCGAACAAGTGGCTTTTTTCAAAGAATTGAAGGAACTCGGCAAAATGACCCCGTAACTTCGGGAGAAGGGGTGCTCTCCTATCTTTTGATTAGGAAAGCGGCACATACCGGGGGTAGCGATTGTTTATTAAAGATACAGAACTCTGCTAAGTGGTAACACGATGTATAGAGTCTGACACCTGCCCGGTGCTGGAAGGTCGGAAGGAGAAGTGTTATAAGCTGATCGAAAAACCAGCGTTTATTGAAGAAGCTATAGAGTCGATTACTAATAGTACTAGTTTGAAAGGCTCGTTGGAATTGATCCGCTTTTTAGAAAGGAAGTTCTATTTAGGAATGTGTTTGAGTCTCAAACTTAGGTTAAAACTCATGGATTTTCTTAAATCTAATGTTAATTGCTTTTCTTGGTCGTATTTAGATATGAAAAGTATTCCATTGGATGTGGCAGTCTACAAACTGAGTATGGATCCAAACTTCTTTGTGGTAACGCAGAAGAAACGACTGATAGTAGAGGTCAGAAATAAGTTTGTTAAGGAAGAGATAACATGATTACTCAATATTGGTTCAATTGAAGAGATAAAGTGCCCGGAGTGGCTAGATAACGTAGTAGTAGTTCCTAAAAAAGACAACAAATTTAGGATGTGAGTAGACTACAAGGATTTAAATAAGACATGCCTGAAAGACTCTTTTCCACTTCTAAATATTAATCGAATGGTCGATGCTATGGTCAGACACGAGTTAATGAGTTTTTTTACGCTCATTTCGGGTATAATCAAATTAGAATGAACTCAAAAAATCAAGAGAAGACTTCTTTCATCACAAACCTTGGCATATATTGTTATAATGTGATGTCTTCTTTCTTTGTCTCCGCTGGACTCTTTTGTAATAGCTTGATGAGCTGAACCAACAAGAGATATTACGTTCTACCTTCTGCTTCGAGCCCGGCCGAGAGTGAGCTACCCGATAGTCTCTTCCTTCCTAAGAATAGAACTCTAACTATCCCGTCCCGTCTCCTTACTCGAGATAAGTCTTTTTTAATTATTCTATTAGCATAACATTAAGTGGTAAACATTTTTCAGGCTTAAAAATGCGGGAGCCACATACCAGAGGCTCGTTAATAATGTTGCACCATATTTTGCACGAGTAAAAACAAGATTCAACTAATGGTTTTCCTATTGATGATAAAAGACAGTCGCCACTTAATATCTAAAGGTATACTAGGGTACTTGTTTTAGCTATTAAATTATTATTCTGTTAGTCTACTAACCGGTAAAATTTTAGGTAAGTGTTCTTGTTCTTTTAAGAGGTAGGTGTTAGACACCCCCTAGAATCTACCTAAGGTAGCTTCATAGAACTTATACTAGGTTCGGAGAATTAAATATCGATGTCTTACTTAGTTAGTACTTAAAAGTGTGTGGACTTAACTTATGTTTATACATTTGAAATTATCACTTTTGAAAGATAGTATATGCATTTGAAAGTAATATATGTTTCTATAAAATCTAAAACATCTATAGCTATAAGAATATTATAAGGTATTTCTAAGATGTTTATATTTGCAACTTTTGTTAAATAGTGGCTAAGTTTGAAAGGCTCCTTTTTTGAAACAAGAATGGTTATTTGTAGGGCCTTAGCAAAGTATGAGTTATTTTTTTAAAGCAGTTTATATAAACCGTAAAATTGATTTAAATCGTATACCCAAGTTTAGAAAGATCGTTTGAGGCGTCCTCTGACTGCAACTTTGGTTAGTAGAAAACTGCAATTGAAATCACTTTTTGATTTAGCCTTTTAAAAGAAAGTGAGTTTTTGGCCTTTCCAGTTCTATTTTAAACTTTATGAGCTTCATGAAAAATAAGTAGTGTAAGTAAAAAAAGGCGAGATATAGTATAATAATTGAGCATGTGAGGTTATTTTGCTAATGTAAGGGATAGTACTGCTTTTAATTTACCTATGATTTACGCTTGCCATGGTTTCCTGAGGTAACTCAAAGTGATAAGAAAAAATATTCACTCGAATATTATCAATGTCATATACATAAAAATAATAATAGATCATATAAAGCGATGGGGGGGGGGGAATTGACTCATAGGTTTGGGCCAAAAAAAGGTTAGGTCCCATGAACAATAAACAAGTGGCAGCAGCTTCAACGACTCCAACTCGAGCTAGAACTTAGATCTGAGCTCTTTGAGAACTCAGCACACCCAATTCGGCCACGTTTGAAAGAAAAAGGAAAGGAAAACATTAGTGTTAAGTTATACGATTCAATCAAACTATAGAGTACCTGGTCCTCGATGAGACTAATATGTAGAATGCAGTAACAAATGAATGTAAAGAAGGCAAGAGATTTTCGATGTGGAAAAAATCTCACACAAGGAGATAAAAAAAATCACGACATATACCTGTAGGCTTTAAATTCACTAACTTGTAATCTATCTATTACAAGCTACTTTACAATACTCCCAATTGCAAAGGCTTTAAACTAACTTATGATGCACCACCACAAGCCACTCAATAACTCTCATAGTTATAGAGGATTTAACTTATGACTACTACTAGTCACAACATAAACTCTAAAAATACAATGTAGAACAATTAACAAGATTACAAATCAATTATAGATATACATAGGGCTCGATTAGAAGCTAATCCTCAGTGGAGTTGTCCTCTTGTTCTTGACATATATAGTGACTTCAAAGCAGGATAAACTTTGTTGTGCATGAGAGAAATGTCATTGAATGCACACGGAAGTGTGTCTTGCACCAGGTTGTTTTATCATAAAAGATATCACAATAGGTAGTGATGTCAACTCTTGGTGTACTTCTTCCAGGTAAGAGATGATTGTTGCACAGTTTGAACATCCACTTCTGGGCATTTACGTTCCAACTGGATAGTGGGCTTTGTACTTCCTATCAGGACACACCAACAAACCAGGTCCTAGTTGTGTATACACCAACAAATCAGATCCTAGTTGTGTTCCTCTTCTGTAGCAACTGCCAGATAGTCACTTTCTTCTGTTATGTTCCAATTGTGTACCTGACTTGTACTTTCTGTCAGACCCTGAAGTAGTAGGTCCCTGTTGTGTTCTTTTCTTTGCTGATTTTTAGGCTTAGATTAGTTTACATGAAATGTATGTCCTGTGCGTCGGGTTCTCTATTTGGTTCTTCATGACAAGTTTGTTAGATCATCATCAAAATATAAAATACTGAAAAATCAATCACTTTCCCCATTTTTGATGATGACAAACTTAATCATGGACAATAATTTTTTAGAGCAAAAATAACGAGATCAGATGCCAGTAGTGATGAAGTTCCCCCTTCATCTTCTAGGAACTTCATCTTCAGTTGTTCCCCCTTAATCTAAGTTTTCTTCCCCCTTTTGGCATCATTAAAAAGGTTAAATATAAAGAGACCAGCAAATAATAAGCATGAAGAAGTCTAACACAGGCAGCTCATGCCACATATGTGCACACAACATAACATAAAAGAGAAGCCAGAAGAACACAGTGCTGTACATGCAGGCAAAGGGGAGTTGTTTCATTAATGTTTACGTTGGACTGACCAATTCAGAAGAAGTAATGGTTAATTTCAACATTCCATCACACAAAAACAAACAAATAAACACCAGTAAAACAGCACCCACTGGAGCTTGGAACAAAACAAAATAGCTAGACACTAGGGAGGATCCTAGAGAGCACTAAGGGACGGAGGCTTCGAGGGATAGACAATGGTGGTTTTGAGAACCAAGTCTTGTCTGGCATTTGCAGCCAGATGTTCTTCAAGTAGTTGAGCCCGGAATCTCTCATTTGCCTTTCTTAGTTGATCAACCTCTTCATGTACAGAATCGTGTCCCTAGCTGCTTGGCAAAGCTGACTTTCTAGAATAGCATTTCGAGCCCTCGGCCTTTGGATTTCCACAGATGCTATATTTTGGGTGTTTATCAGTTGAGAAATGGTCGAAATGCTTCCACCAACTTTTTCTATGCATTAAAATTCTTCTAAAGTGGTCTTAGAAAAGTTTTGCTTATGTGTGCCTACTCTAAGGTTTCCCAGTGGAACCTTATAGAATCTGAACATTTGAGTGAGGAGAAAGCCATAAGGTCACCCATGATTGCCACCCTTAAAATTTGCCACCTTTTGCATATCCATCATGATTGCTGGCAAGTTGATTGGTACAAACTCATCAAGCGCCTCCATCAAGACCAAATATGATTTTGTAGCAATAGAACGTCTCACATAGCAGAACAAGAGTACTTTATGGACCAGTTTAAAGAGAAGGTGGTACTCAAGAATCAATACCTTCCTATGAACCTGTTCCCCCTCTTGAATAGCTTGCTCTTTCATAATGGCTCCCCAAAAGTTTTCTCCATAGACACCCTTAACTAAGTTCACACCTTCATACGGGATTTTGAGAACCTTCCCCAATATTGAATCATCTAGCACAATGTCAACTCCATTTACGAGAGCACAGATATGGTCCTCAAGATTGAAAATAGAAATATAAAAAGCTTGTACGACATCTTCATACACTAGAGGCATTCTTTCTTCAAACAAGTGTTCCTACTGTTGAAACTCCACAATTCTAGAATTTTACACATTCCGATCATTTTTGAAATAGCTTTATCAAATGTGCGTCCCCACAACACTTTGTAAGTTCTTAGTCTCTGTTACCAGAGACCCTCATCATTGGCAATGAACCTTAATGGGCCAGGTTCCTTCATAGTTTCTACCTTTCGATTGCTACAACATTTATCAGAATTTCCTTTCCAGCTTGTTATCCCCGCATTATTGTCTTTGGACACTGCCAGCTCAGTCTTGCGACATTTCAACTTGCTCCTATACGTCACAGATGACCCTTTCCGTTTCTTAACAATTTCAGCGAATCCTTTTTCCATGGACTGTAGAGTTGTCATAGAATTTTATACTGAGGGACCGGGTTCCTTGGAAGCATATGTGTCTGCTTGGTTTACAGACCCACTTTTGATGAAATCCTTTGGATTTATTTTTCTCTTTTTTCTTGGCTTGACACTCCTTTTGCTTTTCTAAAGTTAAGAATCAGAGTTGTCTTGTTGTAGAGACCTAATAGTGAGAGATTTTGAGGAGACCCTACGATCGGAGTGAATGGGGGGTATAGAAGTGGGTTTGCGTGGAGGAGGAACATGTTCATCTAAAGATTTTTCTGTTAACGTTTAACGAGTCAAGGACTCTAAGAGTTTCACAGTTCTTGCATTTTCTAGAAGCGAGATCTCTTCCCTCTGATACTCAGATGAGAAATAAACGTCTTCATTCGCCAGAGTTTCAACGGCTATGGACATTATATTGTGAGCTACTTCCTTTTCATGTGACTCTTTGAGAGTCACAGTGTCCAACATAGAGGAGTTTATATACTGGTTAGGATCATCCTCATGGGTTTCTGAAATAAGAGAAGTGAGACCTTCTGTATGTTTTTAAAGAAATTATGAGATTGCTTGGACATAGGGTTCTCAAAATAATGGTAGACAGGTTTTCCAAAAATAGAAAGACGGTAGGAGTGGAGAAGAGACCAGAAGTGTATAGAGTAGTAGAGTGCGGGAGACAGTAATTATCTGAACTTGGTTTTAATGAAGGCAATGAAATAGGGACTGTGCTAGACGTGGTAGACTGAGACGATTGTTTGATCGCCATTTGAAAAATACTTTCCAGACAGGTAGCTTGGATAGAGTAAGAGATGAAGAGTGAATTCTAGTTGTACAACGAAGAAGAAGGTTCATGTCTTATCTTAGGAGGGAATAAAAGATTTATTAGAGGAGAAGCTAATGATGAGTGAAGAAAGAAACAAATTCTGAATAGTCCTAGAGACGGCGGTAGGTTTGTCGAAAAGAGGTAAAAGGATTTGACGGACAAGACATGACGGACAAACCTTGAAAAGTTTGATGATGTGGCAGTTGAATTTACAGGACAACTATTAAACTTTTTATTTAGAGGGGGCATGCAAAGATTAAGCTCATTACCACTAACTTGAGAGACAAGAACCTGATGCTGGATCAATCTTTTTTAACAGGATTTCACATCTCCCTCTTTTTGCAGTTGATAACTACACCCTTTGCTTCTATGATCGTCATGTGTGTTTACCTATAACGGTATTGATGTGAGTTAAGCTTGGTCAGAAAACACTTTAGCTGCCTTTACCTGATGGTCTCTTACACAACCGGCAAATTGAAGATAAGGTTTTTCATTAGATTTATGTGACTCCATTTTCTCCTCGATTTCTCTGGAATGTTCACTTCTTGAGGCTTAGTTGCCGATTTATGGAATTTGGTGTGATTTCCATCGAACAGCCAGTCCTTCATACTAATCCTTGGCGGAAGATCTATTCGTTCAAGTTTTTCTCCAATTATTGGTGTGGTTATATCGTTTTACCTCCTTGTCTCCCAGAAGATGAGGCGTGAATCATCATAGATACACTTTGGTTTTCCAATTTGAGGCAGAAGTTGGTTGAGTAGAGAAATATGGTGATTCACTTGACTTCCCATGCTATGTGTCCTGCTGTTTGCGTAGTGCCTTGAGCTACATCATTACTTCTTCCTTCAGTTTCATAGGTAGCCAGTAATGGACCAGGTTCTTTATGACGCGAAGAATGCTGTTGCATTTTCTTTTGACGATCTCCTTCATCTTTCTCACTTTAACACCCTTCTGATTTGAAGCATTAACTATTTCCCATGAGCACCTCATGCCAATTAGTGCTTCCTTTGTTGGGGACTTTTTGACCTTGTTCTGTGGGTTGTTCCCCAGATGGATTCCTTCATTTGTCCGTTTACATTGTGCTATTCAAGTTGAACCTTCCTGTTGTTAGAGGCCAGACATTTTCTTCCAATTGGTGGTTCCTGGCGAGTTTTGATTTGGGAAAGAACCCGGTTCGACACCTGTTCTCCTGTAGAGAGCAGAGTTCTCTCCTTTTTCCCATAGCCTTTTTAGTGATTCCATATGCGACAATTATCATCCATGCTTCATTTTCCAGTTTCGTCTTTTCCTATTTGAGTCCTAAGGAAACTTTTCAGCCTTTTTATTTTGCATAGAAAATGTACCCTTTACTTTTTCTTCAAGGAAACATCCCCTTCATGCAGGGCTTTTGGTGAGAGTCTTTTCATAATGTTTTCTCAGTTGCGTGCATTAGGCATCCACTGTTCGTAGTCCATCACATTCTATTTCTTCTCACTGTTCCCTGCACTTGCCCATCAAGGGTTAGATTTAGGAACCCAAACTAGTTTGGGTCCCTTGTTATTATAGAAAGAATGAATGAGAGACTTCCTAGTCCATGCAGGCAGCATCCACTTTTTGTGAGTGGTACCAGGTCCTTTACTAGTAGTCACTTTATTAGTGAACGCTTTATTATTCTGAACCGATTGAACTCTGCCATAACAACTTTCTTCAAAATGAGCAGTGTTTCCACAATGGGTACATACACAGTTATCAGGTACAGTGACATACTTGTTGTGTGGGTTGTTGGGATTTTTCCCCCTTTGAAACCCGATGCCCTGCTTGTTCCCAGCATTGTTGAGATACATGGCAGTAACAGTATCTGAGGATCAGGTCCACTTCAAGGATTTTTCAAGATCATTTTTTACTTTCTCCAACTCAGCTTGGAGTTGTTGATTGCTCTCGAGCTCACTGCAAAGACTAGTTTTAACAACAATTAACTCATTTTCCAGCAAGATGTGCAACTCACTGGCTACTTCCTTCCCCTTCCCAACACTTACATTCCTATGTTCTATATTGAGTCCCTTAATGGTTTCCTCTAGATCAGTGCATATTACTAACAAATCGTCCCTTTCCTCTTCAGTAGATGCGACTTTTTCTTCTAAGGATTGTTTCTTATTGTTAAGGCCTTCTATTATTTCTTTCATATCAACAAACACTATAATTATGCCGTCTCTTTCATTTTCCACTCTAGTTATTCTTTCATTCAAGGCCTCCTTATCTATTTCAATATTAGATATGGTCTCATCTCGGTCTACTACACATACCACTAGATCATCTCTAGATTGCTCTGCCTCTCCTAGTTATATTGTGAGGGTCTACTTATCGTTTACAAGGCTATAATAGGAATCAATTAAGACATTTGATAAAAACCTTAGCTTCTTGGAGAACAGGATTTCAGATTTCTTTGAACATCCGGAAGATTACCTCATCGTCTTCGTCTTCTTCATCATCCTCATCGTCTGATTGAGCCATCAATAAGAACACTAAGTCCTACTTTGTTGCTTTAGTTTCCACTGCTAGCAGGGAACTATTTTCTGCATTTGATTCTCTTTCAGATTCACTTCATGAGTCTCCCCAAGTAGCAAGGGCCTACTTAACGATATTGTTTGCAACACTTTTTCGATTGAATCTTTCTTTCCGGAACCAGGTTCCTTTTTCCTGCCTTGTCAAGATTCTGCTTGTACTGCTCCTATTTCGCAAGTGGGTAGTCTTTGACGAAATGCCCTGACGTTCCACACCCGTGGAAAAGATCGTTGTTCTTTATTTTGCTTGAACTGTCCCACTTTGGTATACTACCGTTTCTTCGAACCATTTTTTGAAATCTCTTAGTAAGATAGGCCATGTCACCATCTTCATCACTTGAATCACTCCTTTCAGCTTTAAGCACCAGGTTCTTCTCCTTCGTAGGCTCTCTTCGTTCATTTTATTTTTTCTCTTCATCTCGTACATTTTCAGATTACCAATTAGCTCATCCATGGTCAAGGTCTGTAGATCTTTAGCTTCCGTGATGACATTTACCTTACTTTCCCAAGACCTGGGTGTTCAGGATTTTTCTTACAAGCTTGTTTCTAGGAATGACATCTCCAAGTGAATGAAGCTTATTTATGATGGAGGTGAATCTAGTGTGCATATCTTGTATAGATCCATCATCCTTCATCCTAAAGAGTTCATATTCTATGGTGAGCATGTCAATTTTGGATTATTTGACATGAGTGGTTCCTTCATGAGCGGTTTGCAATGCCTCCCATATTTCCTTGGTGGTTTCACAAGTTGAGACTCTGTTGTACACATCATGTCCTACGCCACACATCAGAATTTTCTTGGCACGATTATTATTTTCTACAGATTTTCTGTCAATGTCGTTCTACTCTCTTTTTCTTTCGGCACCATTTGCCCTGTTTCTTTAATATTTTTCATGGGAACATATGGACCATCATATATAATGTCCCACGGCTCTGAATCTCGTGCATAATGAAATCATGCATCCTGGTCTTCCACCAGTCATAGAATTGTTCATTGAATCTGGGAGGCCTATAGGTTGATTGTCCTTCTTCAAAGCTTGGTGGAGCAACCATCGAGGATTTCTCCTAGGTGTTAGCATGATAGGAGAAACCTGCTCTGATACCAATTGCTTACTTATACAAGTCCACCAAACTATAGAGTACCTGGTCCTCGATGAGACTAATACGTAGAATGCAGTAACAATTGAATGTAAAGAAGGCAAGAGAGTTTCTATGTGGAAAAATTCTCACACAAGGGGATAAAAAAAATCACAACCTACACATGTAGGTTTTAAACTTACTAATTTATAATTTACCTATTACAAGCCACTTTACGATACTCCCGATTGCAAAGGCTTTAAACTAACTTGTGATGCACCACCACAAGCCACTCTATAACTCTCCTAGTAATAGAAGATTCAACTTATGACTACTACTAGTCACAACATAAACTCTACAGTTTACACATTTTATTTGTTCCTAAACCAGTGCTTCTAAGAAAGCAGACTAGGAAATACAATGTAGATCAATTAACAAGATTACAAATCAACTATAGACATACATATGACTCGATTAGAGGCTGATCCTTAATGGAGTTGTCCTCTTGTTCTTGACACATACAGTGACTTCAAAGCCGAATAAAATTGTTGCACATGAGAGAAATGTCACTGAATGCATACGGAAGTGTGTCTTGCACTAGGTTGTTTTATCACAAAAGATATCACAATAGGTAGTGATGTCAACTCTTGGTGTACTTCTTCCAGGTGAGAGGTGACTGCTACAAAGTCTGAACATCCACTTCTGGGCATTTGCGTTCCAGCTGGATAGTGGGCTTTGTACTTCCTGTCAGGACACACCAACAGACCAGGTCCTAGTTGTGTACATACCAACAGACCAGGTCCTAGTTGTGTTCCTCTTCTATAGACTGCCAGATGGTCACTTTCTTCTATCATGTTCCAGCTGTGCTTGTACTTTCTGTCAGAGAACCCTGAAGGAGTAGGTCCCTGTTGTGTTCCTTCCTTTGCTGATTTTCAGGCTTAGATTAGTTTACATGAAATGTAAGTCCTGTGCGGCAGGTGCTCTATCTGGTTTTTCATGACAAGTTTGTTAGATCATGATCAAAACATAATAACAACAACAAAAACTACCCAGTATAGAGGCTTCACAAGATTCAATTTCCCTTATGTGACAGTGCATCATGAGAACATATGCATGAGTGTGAGAGATAAGCATGAAGTTTTGTGTAAGGACATGATAGAGTGAAGAGAGCCGAAGAGAAGATGTATCAACACACATTGAGATATTCTTTAAAGTGCAAGACGACAACATGGTGGAGTATCAAATACCATGGGGGTTAGACCAACAGATTAATTTCAAGAGTTCAAAATAATAGACTATTTCACATTGAGTAAGCGTGTTTCAATTGTACAAGTTCGGTGTAAAAATTAGTCATGATGAGGTTCAACCTAGCATCCAAACATAACAGATAAAACTTAAACACCATAGATACAAATATAATCAAATCCTAGGGCATAGCTTAAAATAAGTGAATAGCAACTGTTAGAATACACACAAGAACAAGTGAAGAAACTCAATATGACTTCATCCAGATGATTCAAAACAAATTTAGACAATTAAATTTCAGATGTGGTCACACATTCATGAAGGTTGTAGAAAATCATTACAATGACCTTTCAAGAGTTACATAATCGTAGAGGAACAACAGAGAGAAGAGGTCAACTCAAGATAACATAAGTTAATATACTTAAAACTGTGATCACGACCTTTTATTGCCCTTAGGTGTTCATAACTACTATAGTTAAGCCTGTCAGGCAGACAACTTTAGGTGTATAATACATATTAACAAATAATCACTAAGATAAAGATCTATAGAACAAACACGAGAATCATTATATAAGTATAAGGTCAAAATAGGTGTGTATAATAATTAAAGTTCATTTATTAACCATACATAAATCATTCAACTTAAAGAAACATTTATTAGGTTCACATGACAACCGATTAACATTGGTTTATTCCCATATTATTAGGGAAAATAGTACCAAAGTATATGGTAGATTATAAACTAATAGAAATGTGTTACAAGCAGAGATAACCAATTATAAAATAATAACAATACATCATACGCAAAGATAATTAGCAGAAAAATAATATAGTAGATATGATTTCAACTTGAACAATTAATGAGAGGAAGAGTCGACATGTACTGACCTTCCTTTGAGCAGCAAACCAAATAAAAAAATTTATAGTCATTCAGGAATCGAAGCTCAAACAATTATCAGAGAATTGAACTCAGATCCGATGAGAGAGGTAGATGAAGAATAAATTAGAAAACTAGGGTTTCCGATAGACCTTTCAAACTTGTATTAGATTGTTTCTTTTTCAGATTGTTAGGTGTTGTTTTATGTGTGTTAGGTAATATCATGTGAGAGTAGTAAAGTCGTATTTATAGTGGCACTCAATGTTTTAGGATTTAAAATAGATTCAAACGATAGTAGAAAGTGATGATTACTAGATGATGCAAGCAAAATCGAGTGAAAATCTATGAGATAGAGGGGAAAGCAGTGATAAACTTTACTTGAGAGGAGAGAGGTCGAGCGTTGAAGGAGAATACCCATCGGATAAACTCTAAAACCTAGAGGTCACTGCGTTTGACCTTTGGGTAACAAATCCTCATGATGAAACTTTTCAAGAGCTCCATGCATGCTCTTATTTGAGAGAACAAAAGAAAAACCAAGCGATTTTAGGTTTCACCTTTTGGTCTATGGCTTCAAAAATAGGGCTTTGTAATTCATCGGTGGAAACTGAAAGAAAATAGCATGATTTTTCGTACATGGACGAGTTTGAATGCCATGCATGCTTGATTTGAAAGAACGTGAAATCAGGCCATTTGTGTTTTTGAGCTTAAGGTTCCAGAATTAGAAATTTTAAATCTAGTAGTGATAATGGAAATAATCCGGTGATATTCGTGGGTGTAAGTGATAAATTGAGTGTTGTGAGGTTTAGTTTTATGACCTTGCGCAGATTTGTGCAAGGATTTGGGATTGATGGAGGTTAAAGGCTTGAGAGAAAAGATAGAGGTTTAGGAAATGTAGGGCGGTGGTTAGAGGGAGAAATGATTTAGGGTTTAGGATAATTAGTGTTGGTCTCTCATGTTAAGAACGAGGGAATAGATAAATTAGGTATTAAATGCTTTGAAAATATTTTTATGAGAAAATACAGAAACCGTTGGATCTGTGTGATCCAACGGCTGTGGCAATATTCGGCGGGAGAATATATATACAAGGAGAAAGTGAAAATAAAAAGTGGAACGTTAATGGTTTGGATGGACGACCCAAATCTTATGTTTGTTTTATGAGTGAGATTAGAGAGTGACGTGGCACGATTTGGTTGGTTCGTGGAGGTGGGATGGATGGTTAACATGGATATGTGAGGGTGTTTGGATCGGATTAGATGAGATATTGGGCCAATATTTGGCTCAAATTAATTTGATAAATACCCACATTGTATTTAATAGATCATATGCAATTGTTGCCTTTTGATCTTTTAATCCCTTTAGAATTAACATAACTAATTCTAATTAAATATGACAAAAAATATAATTATCAGATACACTAGAAATTACTGTAATAAATTAATTATTTATGTAAATACTTTATTTTATAATTATGAAACTAATTTAAGATTAATTTAAATAATAACCTAGTTAATTAAAAATCAAAGGTTAATTTGTTAAATTAATTGTAATACTTGTGTAACATAATATAGAGTTTTTTCTAATTATTTCAAAATGATAAGGGCAATAGATTTTATAAACAATTAATACCAAATTATTGATTTAAAACTATTAATTTCTTTTTTTGTTACATTTGTGTAAAAATAAGTAAGATTGATTACCAATATTTTTAACACTTTTATTGCAAATGATTAAGTATAAGTTATTTAATTTAAAAGGGAAAGTTAAACTTGTTCATCAACAAATAAGATATTTGAAATATACATAGGTAAGATGATGGGAGTCTGCATTGACAACATGTTAGTTAAGTATCTTAATGCAGGATATCATTTGGAATATCTCCAAGAGTCGGATGACATTATGATAAAGTACAACATAATGCTCAATATAGAGAAGTATGCCTTTGGGATTGGCTTCGTAGAATTCTTTGGATTTATGGTCTCACAAAGAGGGATCAAAATAAACCCCGTAAAAATTAAAGCCACCAAGGATATTTTGGACTAGCTAATAAGTGTGAAAGAAGTACAGTGGTTGATGGGTAGGTTGGCAGCTCTAAGAAGGTTCATCTTAAGGTCCTTGGAGAAGCGCCACTACTTATTTTCACTTTTGAAAAAGAACAAAGTCTTCGTGTAGACTCCAGAATGCCAACAGGAACTAAAATACCTAAAAAGGTACCTATCCAGCCTTCCATTATTGTCAAAATCGGGAGAAGCTGAGCAACTACTAATATATTGGCGATCTTGGAAGTAGCGGTAAGTGTCAACTTGTTCTGAGAAGAAGAAGGTATGTGGTTTCCCGTTTATACTTTAATTTAATATTATCAGGAGCAGAGACACGCTATCCGCACCTTTAAAAGCTGGCGTTGGCTCTCGTAGTTGCCTCTAAAAATCTTAGGCCTTATTTCAATGTCATCCAATAATTGTTGTGACAACCTTTCCTTTATAGTCTGTCTTTCATAATTCTGAGTTGTCAGGTCGTTCGGCTAAGTGGGCAGTTGAAGTTAGAAAAATCCCAGGACTACAATTAAGTCACAAGTTTTGGCCAATATCGTGGTCGATTTCAGTATGGGATTAATGCCTTTGGCTACTAAAGTAGCAGTGTATCAGGAACGGTATCAAGAATTTGTACCTCGGAGTAGTTCTAGTCACTCATTCGGGGGAAACCCTAATGCATGCCCTTGAACTGTACCATTAACTAACAACGAAGTTGAGTACGAGGCTTTAGTTGCGAGACTTGAACTTGCTCGGGGTCTAGGATCCTAGGTCATCGAGATAAAGTGCGACTCCTAGCTGGTGGTAAACCAAGTGTATGGAATTTTCGACACAAATGAGGAGCACATGCAACATTACTTGAACAAGGTTCAAGCGTTACTCACACGATTCAGATAGTGGTCAAGCACCCACATTCCAAGGGAGGAAAATTTTGAGGCAAATGCATTGGTTAGTTTGGGTTCATCCACAGAGATGAAAGGATCTGACTCTGGTATGATGATCTGATTACTGCATTCGGTGTTGAATGTGGACAGCTAATGTGAAGTTAGTTTAACCAACTTAGTCTAGGACTAGAGGAACGAGTTCATTGAATATTCCAAACATGGTAACCAAAGACGCTAAAGCATCCCGGCACTGCCTGGACCAAAGCACCACGCTATCGTCTTGTTGATGGATAGTTATACAGGAAGTCATTCCAAGGACCATTGACTCTATGTCTACGGGCCTCGGAGATGGACTATATGATGAGGGAAGTCCATGATGGAATATGCAGAGACTATTTCAGTGAAGATTCGTTAGTTCTCAAGTTAGTTAGGGCTTGCTACTATTGGCCCCAAATGGAACATGACGCAAAGACATTCGTAAAACAATGGACAAATGTAAATTCCATGCTCAATTAGTGCATCAACCAATGGATCTTCTTCATCCGGTAGTGTTACCATAGCCATTCATGAAATGGGGAATGGACATAGTCGGTTCCTTGCCACAAGGGCCCAGGAATGTAAGATTTCTTTTGATTTTAACTGACTATTTTACTAAATTGGTTGAAGTAGGTGCTTACCAAAAGATCGAAGAACGCAAAGTGGTTCATTATATATGGTACCACATAATCTGCCGATTTGGAATACAAAAGGAGATTGCTTGTGACAACGGGCCACTGTTCATAGGTTCTTAAGCCACAAAGTTTTTTCAAGGATTAATGATCAAACGAATTACATCTTATGCATACCACCCAAGTGCTAATGGACAAGCGGAGTCAAACTGTAAGGTAATGATCCAAAACCTTAAAAATAAGTTAGAAGATACTAAGGGCAAATGGCCAGATGAGCTATCAAGCATTTTATGGGCATATCGTACCACAACAAAGTCAATCACGGGAGAGCGTGTATGGTTCAAATGCTTTGATACCAGTATAAGTGGAGGAACCGACCCTAAGATTTTCCCTAGCAAACAACAAAGCAAATAATGAAGCATTGCTGGTCAAGCTAGATTTGCTTAAAGAGCACCGGGATCTAGTATATGTGAGAATGGTGGCACAAAAGCAAAGGATGGAAATGTATTGCAATAACAGGGAAAATCTCCAATATTTTAAAGTTGGGGATTTGTTTATGAGGAAGTCACTCAAAGCACTCGATAAGTTAATGCTAGGAAGTTGCGATCGACATGGGAAGGACCTTAGCGGATTTAAGCTATAACTGGCAAAGGCTAATACAAATTGGAAAAACAAGACAGAGTTAAATTGTCAAGCAATTGGAACATGACTCACCCCAAAAGGTATTACTGCTAAAGATCTTTGTTGGTAGTTAGGATAAGTGGATTGATTTCCTTTCCACCATGGAAAGAGCTGAAAAAGAAAGAGATAGACTAAGATCCAGACATTGTCTAAGAGGAATCAGAGGAATTACCCTTCTTTATAAAAGTACCACACTCCTTTTCCCTTCAACCAATTTTCATCCCAATTGGATTTTTTTGGCAAGGTTTTCAACAGGGCAGTGATGTAGAGTATACTACGAGAAAATATCATTGGAAAGCTGGTGAATGGATAACCAAGAGCTCTGTTGCCTTCACTTTTGCATGACTTGTGTGGCAACCAACCTGTGGATGGTTAAATAATTGTTAGCTCGGTAGCTTAACTCCTTTCCCAAGACTCTCACTGTCTCCATTGGCCTCTGGAAAGTGGTTATTTACCCATCTACAAGTTGTTTCCATTAATGAGATAGCAATGAATAACTTACTAAAAGGAAAGTGTAATCAGCAAATGCAAGACTTCTAGTGTTCATATTCTCATGTTTAGCATCCAAACACTTTGGGCGGATAATACATGACAAGGCACTGAAAATGTCACAATGATCAGGGACTGTTAGAACCGAGGATCAGCATCTTATCAAGATCCAGGACTGCATGATCAGTCCCACAAAAATTAGTTGTACAACTTAGACACATGTATTGGTAATTTTATTTACTTAATCAAATGAGTGTTTATGTAAATTTACTTTTAACGATAGTGGGAATAAATCAAAGTCCTTTTATTTCTATCTTACTCATCTGAATGATAAGTTAATTTATTTTATCATTTAATAATTAACAAAAACTTCAAATGCTTGTGCCGGAATGAAAAGGAGACATCCTCTTCTAGAGCATCGTAAACATAAGGACCCTCTCTTATGACATCCTCATAGTAAAAAAGGTAAATTTTGGAAGTTTTTATGCCGGGAATTAAAAGCTATCAAATGCGAAAATATTCTCGAAGCATTGTTAAATAAATTAAACAGAATGTTTCTTTCAAACACTTAAGCAAAAAGTTTCTTTTATTAATTAAAGGTGGAATTGTTTCCTAGCCATTTAGACTTGTAGGCCATTTGAAAGCAGATGCATGAACTTTATAATTTTTCATTTAAACACTTGAACTCATGATTCCCTTAACTAATAAACACATTTGACCGTTGATCATGCCTATGTGATAGTGACAAATGTCATATGGACAAAATGTGTGTCAATCACGCGGAAAATGCATGTGTATTCAATCATCTGATTAAAAAATACTTTATCAATAGGGAAAAATTTAAAAAAAGAATACTCCTAGCGTGTCAGTACCCACTTCCGCTCTCTTTCTTCTCTTCAACTTAAGCGAGGAGAGAGAGAGAGAGAGAGAGGGAGCACCAGAGAGTTTAATTTTGCCTAAATCGATACAAAGAATGTGTAGTTTTACAAAGATTATGTAGTTTTACTTATATCTTATGATTTTGGAGTTTCAAGAAAAAATGGGGTTATATTATTGGTTGCCGGCAAAATGGAGGTCGTAGCTATAGGATTTTTCAGGTAGTAAAAAAGCACTCACTACTCTAAACTACCGATGATCTTAAAAAAACCCTATCATCAAATTCATCTTCATCAAAACACAAGAAAGGAAGATATTTGCAATAGTATTGGAAGCCTCCAATGTTTCAAAATCATGGATTCCTATTGATTTTTCTTGAAATTCCAAAATTATTTTCTAATCTAACTATAAGCATAATGGTATTATGAATTTGATTTAGAAATAAGAGCAAGAAAGAACACCGAAGAAAAAGAGAAAGAAGAATAAAAATAAGGAAATGAATGGAGGTGGGTGAACAGAGAACAAGGGAGAGGTGGGTGAACGGAGAGAAGTGCCAGGTCTTTTTCTCTTTTTTTTTTCTTTTTGAATTTTTAACTTTCTTTTGCTTACATAGTATTTAGAAATAGGACCCACAAATAACACATGTCAGTAATAAATAGACTAGTATATGACGTGTTGTACATGTCAGCACAGATGATATACACGTGCTACTGAATGTATTTATTAGTACTTAGTTCTTCAAGTTCGAGTGTTCAAATGGGAAAGTTTAAAGTTCATGAATCGGCTTTCAAATACCCTACGCGTCTAAGTAGCTAGGAAGCCATTAAGTCTTAATTAAAGTTCAAAACTTAGTAAAAATTTTTGGTGTATTTACAAAGGGTAAAGAAAACAATATACATCAGTCATTGCTGCTAGAACTCAAAGGGGAAAAAGGGTCTTCATTTTTTCTAGTAGGGGAAGGTTGTTCGGTTACCAATTCGAGGCCTTTATATTCTCCGGTTTCGCAATATTTAGAGTTAGTATTCGAGGAACCAGATGCACTAGGATGAACAAGAAGGTTATCATGAGCAGTTGTCTCCAGCTCCTGGCCTTTGCATTGCGGTCATCAATATTGACAATGCCTTCTTTCATCTCATCCAGGGCCTTTCTCTTAATTTGATTAATGTCGTAGGTTTTCTCGAAGACAAGAGAATCTTCTTGGTCTTGGAGTTTTCTCAGAGGTTATCGTTCTTAGATTGAAGAATTTTATTTTCAACTCCTATTGTGCTGATTTGGAATCAAGTTCAACGTTCGTGGACGAGTGAAGTCAATTCTGCTCCATGACCCTTTTAATTCTATCTTCCTTTTTTACTCTCCCCTCCTTGGGAGAATTAGACTTCTCGATTTTAGAGTGTAAGATTGCATCCAAGTTATTATCATGATCCATCAAAGCAGACTAGCGCTCGACAACAACAGTAACAGTGTCATGCAGTTCGACCCACTTAGCCTTTGCTTCTTTAAGGTTTTCATGTAGTTGGGAATATTCTTGGTTGTGGGCCATTCTATCTTGTTCGGACTGATGGAACTAGAACTCAAGATAACCCACTTGAGCAATTCTTTCTTCCAGCACCAGCAGGCGCTCGACAAGTTGATTTCGTTTAGCCAAGAGTTGATCTCATTGTGAAAGAAGCTTTTGCTTGTCCAAAATCAACTTTTGCAGGCCCTCGGAAGCAAAAAATTAGCCTGCAAAGAGGCTAGTAATTTATCGATGCAAAATATACGTTATAAAAAGAGATAAAAGAGAGCCAAATCGCTACCTCTTCCAAATAGTGCATGCTATTGTTTATAAGACACTCCATAAAAAGAGAGTCCATCTTTTCCAATCCTTTGCTCTGGCCAGTGACTTCTGGTAATTGGCAAGCTCCATTATCTTGGAAAGAATATTGTACTCCTTCAAAATTGAAAGAATGACACTTTTCTTTCTATGAGGGTCTTGAGAGGGCGTCGAGTAAATATTTCCCAAGTTCCCATAGTTGGGAGACCATGGAGAAGATGCACTTTGTACTTGTGTTGCTGGTACCGCTGGAGAAGAAGTAATTGGTGCCCGTGGAGAAGTATTTATTGGTGCAGATGGAGAAGAAACGACTGGTATATAAGGAGTTACAACTGTTTCTAGCTTAGACGTTGGTGGCAGAAGAAGTTTAGCGGTCAAAATTCTCTTAATGGAGACGTTGACATGGATCGAAAAACAACAATTAACATTTTCAACCAAACCCATCCCCCCCCCAAAGTGCCTAAACCTCTTCTGGCGGTGGACTTTGAAGCTCTCCCGACTGAGCACCCGGTTGAGATGATAAAGACCTTTTTCTTTTGTGAAGAGGGGAATATTCATCACTAGTCCCATATTCATCATCAAGGACTAATGTGACCAGTTCAGTTGATGTTCCTTTCACTCTCTTATCCTGAGTCCTAGTCGAAGAGGAACGCTTCCTCTTTGGTTTTTTATTTTTGGACTGAGTACTCTGGGATGAGGCACCCTTACCAGAGGAATAAGTAGATCCACAAGCCCTACTCTGGTTAAGGGCATTTTGCAATATCAGTTCAGCCTCCTCAGGTCATCGAGAGCCTCGACATTGGGGAACACCACAGAACCCTTTGGAAGTCCTGTGTATAGAAAAAGATAGTTAAGAGATTGTTCCTCAATTGTTAATATCCAAAGAAATAAGAATTTTGCTTATCGTGGTTTATGATTTCTACCATCGGGATTCTGGTGTAGTGATATCCAAAATTTTTTGTACCCATCGATCCAAGACTTAAACCCTTTTCCAATGGGATCTAGAACAAAGGAGATAAAAAAATTAGAAAAGAAGGAAGTTTTTTCTTTTTACGAGGAAAGAATACAAACACCCGATGACTTACAGAAAAGATTCCATGATTTAGGAAAATCAAGCATTGTGGCTGGGCTGATATCTTTGGTAGCAATGGTAACAAATTGTTCCATCCATCCATGGTCATTGTCGTTATCAACGCTGGTAAGGAGGGCGTGATGACCACACTTGTTGAGGTTTAACATACCCCACATAAGATATTTGGGGACTAAAGGTTCACATTATACGTGTGAGTTAGGGTTTCCCCAGTCTCAACACATAATTGGTGAAGGTAAGACACCGTACTCCATATGGACGAGCCTACCTTTGTGAAGAATAGTTGGTACCAGTGGAAAAATTCTAAAATTATTGGGTCAATTCTTTCACCTGCTCCCAAGGAGAAAGAACCCATGTAAAGGGGTATGTGTAGACATACATGAACCCCGAATTGGAGTAGGTAACTCATTCTATCTCATAAGGGGTGAGGATTTCTATACCCCAATTATATTCCTCCTTCACAACAAGGATGCTAGAAGGACAAATAGAAGAAGTGTATCTACCAACAGGCCGGAACATGTCGCTTTTAGAATTTGGAGGTGGTTTATGCTCTTCAAGGTCGGATGTCGTTATAAGATGAAGTGGAATGATAATGTTTACGGTTGGAGCCTCAGAATCGATATCAACCTATTTGGTTTTGTTCTTCTTTGGACCCTCACTGAAGAGAAATCCAGCATATTCAGAGATAGTAGTGCTAGAAGACAAGTTTATGAGAAATCTTTTTACTGGCAAAGTTGAATATTGCAGAAGAGCTCTAAGGAGATTCAAAGAAGAAGAAGAATTTATGAAAATAAAGAGTGAAAATGATGAGTAGTGGAGAATTTATACATGGCAAAAGTCATGGTTATGATTACCTAAAAAATCGACAAAAATATTTGCTAAATCATAGGGAAACATGTGTTCAGGTCATAAATTATGAAGACGTGCGTCTATCTAATACTTTTATTCAACTGTACTATTTTACGAGTAAATAATACCCACCAAAGCTAATCTCTCACACCTTCTAATAGGGGCTTTTGTACTTCTCCTCTTAACTTGTCCAAACTATCTCAACCTGGGGGGCCACACCCACCTTATTCATATCTTGTTTAAGATGAGAATGCCTACCTTATCCTCGTCGGGGGATGCACCTACCTTATACCGAACAACATTATTCCTAATCCTATCTAATCTATTATTCCTACACATCCATCTTAACATCTTAATCTTAGCTATTTTCATCTTCTGAATATGAAAGTTCTTGACCGGCCAACAATCTGCCATATACAACATAGTCGATCTAGCCTTGCCTTTAAGTTTCTACTTTGTAGAACTTACCTTTAAGTTTCCGTGGCACATTCTTATCACATAAAACACCTAAAGCGAGCGTCCACTTCATCCACCCTGCTCCGATAGAATGTGTAATGTCATCATCAGTCTCTCCATCAACCTTGTATTATTGACCCAAAGCACTTAAAACTTCTTCTCCAAGAAATGAATTATGTATTCAGTCTCACATCCTTGTTCGCTTCTTGGGTAATGTTGTTGAACTTACACCCTGAGTACTTCCTCTTAGTCCCACTCAGCTTGAAACCTTTTGACTCAAAAGTCTGTCTCCAAACCTCCAATCTCTCATTAACACCACTCCTCATCTCGTCAATCAAAACTATATCGTTTGAAAACAACATACACCAAGGCGCCTTCCATTGAATGTGTCGTGTCAATGCGTATAAAAAAATACTAAGACCTGATCCCTGTTGATGATAATATTTTATTGCTATTAAACAACAAATTAACAAAATTTTAAAAAAGGTACTTTAAGTATACTTCTTTTCCCAAATATTGAGGTCACTTACAGATTGACTGATTTAGTGACTTAAATGTAAGCAAATGTTGGTTAGCCAAGATCCTCCTTATCCAAAATAAATCATTAGGTTAATATTTTCTAAATTTAAAGAACGAAAAAGCTCTCTTCTTTCTCCTCTCTCTTGCGATCAACTGCATATTGGCGACTATCCTTCATGGCCTCCACGATCGACGGCTAGCCTCCTACTAAGGTTGGTCTATCGTCTCCCTCCCCGCTCAACCATTTCCAACCTCTAAAAACCCTAATCCACGTAAAACCTATGCGAATTTATTAAATCTTACAGTCATAAATACGCCCATAGAAACCCTAGCTACGTTACCATTGAAACCAGTTAAGTTCCTTCGTGGAGAACCAGTTGTGAAATGGAAGAAACAAGAAGTGGAAATCTATCGTACAACAAGGGCTTTGACTTGCAGTTCTTGTGAAATTTTTATATAGGAAGCCTGTTATTGGTGAATTACATAAAGTGATTCAAATTCAATGTGAGATTAAGGGTCATTTTTGAGTTAGCTTGATTGAAGACAATCATGTGTTAATTAGGCTGTCTTTATTGGAAGATTATGTTCATCTTCTCTCAAAGCCAACTTTTTATTTAAAGGCTCAATTAGACATATGGCAGATGCGTTGTACAAAATGAAATCCATGGTGGACACCTGATGAAAAGACTCCAATTGCCATAACGTGGATTAGTTTTCCAAAACTTCCTTCAAATTTATTTGGTAAGGAATGTGTATTTTCATTAGCTCGTGCAATTGGTAATCCATTACATGTAGACCTAGCAACTCAAAATAGTACTAGACCTATTTGTACTAAGGTAAAGGCGGAAGTGAATTGTCTAGGTAATTTCCCTAAGCGTATTAAGATTGTTGAAGAAAATGATGGATTTGGGCCAGAAGATTTCAAATGGATAAGGATTAAGTATGATTATATGCCTAAATATTTCAAGCCTTGCATGAAACAAGGGCATAGTAAGGCAGAATGTTGGGTAATTCATCCCGAGTTACACAAGAGATTTGACGAAGAGGTTAAGGATCAAGGCAAAGAGAAAATAGTTGTGATGAGTTTTGAAGCAATTGGTACAACTGCAAATTCAACAAAAGTCTATCAAGTGGAAAGGTAGTTGGTAAGCCTGCTACTAATCATGCCAAGCAGGAATGGATACAAGCAAGGAAGAACAAATACCAACGTGATAATAGGGGTCGCATTGTTGATAACAAACAAGCTAAGGAAGCTGACAAGGGTAAAGGGAAGGCCAAACTTGAGGAAGTAGCAACCAAGAACAAGTTTAATGTATTAGAGGTTGAGGAAGTTCATCAACCTATTCTACAAATTACTGAAGGCAAAGATGAGGATCATAGCAATGGTAAGGAGAAGGAGCATGGGGGAAATCAATTAAAGAAGCACTATGATAAGGAAAAAGAAGGCACTACCGGAGCTTCAAGCCTTAATCTTACTAATTTTAAACCAACGGGAGAAAGTAATCTACAACAACTTAAGCGTGTGAAGAAGGAAACTATGAAGAAAGTGTTGGAAGATCATCATAATGGGAACTTAATGAAGGCTAATCTTATTGTTCCTAGTGATCAAAGTACTGATGAAAAGGCTAAAATGGAATCCACAATCGACTTGGTTCATAGAAGGTTTGGAACTAGCAAAGAAGAGCTAAGGAAACTCAATGTGACTACAAACCAATCGTGTCAAGATAGGTCGTCTCAAACATTTGCAGATTCTTGGCAGCTTGAGAACCTTGATGAGATAAACTCAACAAAAGATGTAGGGAGTGATGCAATTGAGGTAGAGGATGATCAAATAGGCACGACCAAGACAATTGGAGACAAAGTGAGGGATAACAACCCACCTGACGATAGGTTGGCGATGTCAGGCCTAAAGCCAGAATCCCCAGGTGTTAGGCTGGCGACACTAGGCCTAAATCTAGGTACCCCAGATGTTAGGCTGGAGACGCCAGGCTTGGCACCTGGTCACCTGATGAAGCAACGATAGTTAATCTTGTCCCTAGTGCACTGGCAAGATTTTGTCATATGTAGATGGTGTTCCGGTGTATGCATTAGAGAACAAACTTAATGATAATGTGAAGGTTAGAGATGATACAGTAGGATCAGAGAATAAGTGAAAAGAATGTTAGCACACAATTGTTACAAGAGCATCTAGGGAAATATAGGAAGTGCCTATGGAATATGGCACCGATCAAATTATGCAGCTGCAGCTTAATGTTCCACTGAAGACTCCACTACAACATCTACATGATTTAGTTACACACAATGTGGCACCAATTTATGAAGACTTAATGAGACAAAGTACTATGGAGGATGAGGGAGATGATGAATCAACAGAAGAAAACTTCAAACATATGGCTAGGGATGGAGATCTATCACCTATAGCTAGTGCTAAAGAAGGAAAGAAAACAAAGTAGAATCAGAATATAGAGTCACAACAATCTTTAAGAATTATGCCTATGACGGCAGCTTCTCCATCTAAATGATGATCAAGACATTAATATAGGAACATAAGGTCTGTGATTACACAACATGCCTTTCCTAGGGTGATTACCAAGAATAGGGACCATAACTTTTGTGTGGTTGCATTGATGTAACCTTTTCAAAAGAAGAGATTCATTGATAGATATAAAAGAAGGTTAAATATGGAGATGACCTTTTGCAAATATTAATGAGCAAATATGGTTGATCTTTGATGCAGTTGTGGAATGGGAATTAGTGGAGGATACTGAACAACATATGACTGTACGAGTGCTTTACTATAAGATAGGGCAGCACATGATGATGATATTTGTTTATGCAAAATGTTCAGCAATTGAGAGGCTAGAATTGCAGGATCACTTGTATTACTTAGCAAGTAATTAGAAATTTCCATGGTTGGTATGAGGGGTTTCAATGTGATATAACATGAAGATGACAAAATAGGAAGACTACCAGTATACCCACCTAAATATGGGAATTTTGCGTTTTGTGTAAATTCTTGTGGTTTGTTTGAGCAAGGATACAAAAGAAGTCAATTTACATGGTTGAATAGGAGATCAATGTTGCGTGTATATTCAAAATATTGGATAGGATATTTGTGAAATTCCATTTCAGAACATATGACAACTATTGAAGTTGAACATCTAATCAGAACTGGATTACATCATGCACCATTGTTAATGATATGTGGGGAGTAGACCACAAACTTTGTCAAGCCTTCCAGGTTCTTATAATTCTGGACCAAACATACTACATTTATGGATGTGGAAAGGCATAATTGGGAAGCCGATTTCATAGGGGATCCGTTTTTGATGTTCAAGCAGAAGCTCAAGAGGGTGAATGCAACACTGTTAAAATGGAATAGAGAAACATTTGGTGATATCTTCAAGCAATTGGCTTTTTTGGAGGACATTGTTAGAGTGAAAGAGATGTTTTTTGAAGAAGAGCCTTCAACTGAAAACAAGATTGCGCTTCAGAAGGCACAATCTGAATTGAAGAAATATTTGACTACTTAAGTCTTGAGGAGCATTGTTGGAAGCAAAAAGCTGGGATGACTTGGTTTGCTGAAGGAAATACGAATACAAGTTTCTTTCACAGTCATGTCGAAGGAAAAAGAAAGGAATTACAACTGAAGAGGATCAAAAGTGAAAATGTGGTATGGATTAAAGACCAAGAGCATTTGGCTACATCTATAGTGGACTTTTATCACAAACATTTCACAAATGAAGGTACATTTGTTTTACCCTGGCGCCGCCAGCATAAAGCCAACCCTGGCTTGACTTTTGCCTTGCAAAGCCAACTTAAAGCCAACGCCAACCTGGCTTTTGCCTTACAAAGCCTGCTTAAAGCCAATCTCAACCTGTATTTTGCCTTGAAAATCCTGCTTAAAGCAAACCCAGCCTGGCTTTTGCCTTGCAAAGCCAACTTAAAGCTAGCGCCAGCCTGGCTTTTGCCTTGAAAAGCCTACTTAAAGCCAGCCCCAGCCTAGCTTTTGCCTTGAAAAGCCTGCTTAAAGCCAGCCTCAAGAAAGGTGTAGCCATGCTTTTTACATGATAATCCTGAGCATCGACCACATGATTTATACCTGGATACAGTCAGTACACTTCATATGGTCGTCATATTGTAGCAACACTAATGATTGGAAGACTATGCTAGCTTCAATTCTGTGGTGGATATTTTTGGAGTTCATTCTAGCCTATGGACTGGATACACTGGCGCCTGGTGAAAGCTTGATAGTTGATGTTTTGTATTATGGATTCACATACACTGACAGGAGAAGGAAGTATCCAGCGGACAATGTTGTAATAGCTAGTTCATTCGACTTTAGCTTTTCTATCTTTTAAGTAGCTAGTAGTTTTGTGCAACTTCTATTTTAGTTTGGACATCTTGTAAGCTTTGGACCCATTTTGAAATTTATTTATATATTAGCCACTAGTGCCTAGTGGTATATTTGCTATAAAAAAATATTTTCTATAAACCATACATTAAAATACCAAATTTCCAATTAGCGCGGAATCATGAAAATGCCAAAATGTCCTATAAAATCTTCAGAAACAGCTTGATTGGATGATTGTTATGTATTGTTTTTTAATGTATCATATTGTACTGATTGTTTTGATATATAAAATGTTTGACTAAATTGTATTATTTTCCATTATATCATGATGTCATATACTATTAATATGAAGAATAAACTTATAACGATAGATTTGACAAATATAATAAAATTTAAGTAATGATACGATACACTATAAAATGTAACAACTATCCAAATAAGTTTTAAATTTATCAACTTCCATGAATAGGCAATTATAATTATTTATAAATAATAATAAAGAAAGAAATAATGGGAACAACAAAATTAGGATGACGTTGATACGTTATCTTGAAAAATGGACCGTCCAAACAAGAGCCGCATAGAAGCGAGTGGGGCCCTTTTCGAATAGCACACCTACTTGCAAGGAGAGTGACAGCTAATAGGATATAATCAATTCTCTGGTCCCCCAACTTGCTTCTCACAACTGGAATTTGCAGCAGTCTCCCATTAATTTCTGCCGTAAAATAAAATGAGTAGTCTGTTAAGTGTTAAGACTGCAATTGAACATTGTGGATAAATCACCTGTAATTCAATCTTTCTGGGCTGACAATAATCTCTCACTTCCGAGACTGATTTTATTGACGTCTCTTTTTATCTCATATATTTTTTGACTCATATCTTATATTTCCTCCGATTCAAAATAAATAATTTTTTATTTTTTTTGTAATTTAAAATAAGTAATTTTTTCGAATTTCAAGAATGACTTAATGATATTTTTTCTACATTGTCCTTGGAGTAAATAGTGTTGGAATATGTGTTAGGAGTGTTTACGTGAGATAGTAAGATTAAAATGATCAATTCTATTGCTAATTAATGCTAAAATGTGACTTTCTTAATATGTGTGAAAATATCCAAAAAAATCACTTATTTTGGACTATATCTGGGTCTACAAAATTCTAAGACCCCATAATTATATAGACAAAAAAAAATCACATAATTAATGTCAATATGGGACACAAAATAAAATTTCTTACCTCTAGGGATAATTGCAGTAATTAAGGGTATTTTAACAGGGTTTCTGACGTGGCAAATCAGTTTGTGCATTGATTATTGTGTCAATGCTTCCAATATTTTATTGTACTTCTTATCCAATTATTGCAATTCACTTTCCTTGTCCGATAATATGGTTACTCTGTCCGTCTCAAATTGTTAGTCTTGATTTTAAAAAATTTATGTATTAAATTATTTATTATTTTTGAAGTTCGAAGATAAAATTAATTATTTTTTCTCTTTTTATTCTTAGTAGTAATTATTTTTAAGGATGAAGATTGCATATAAATATAAAATAAATATTCAGTAAAGAAAGATTATATCTTTAAGATATAAATAAGGATAAAATATATAATCAAAAAATCCTCCTAATTATTAAGATTTTTAAGGGGCGTACAAAACAAAAAAAGCACAACAAATAATCTGAGATGGAAGGAGTAATAAAGAATTCGATAATGGCAAAATAATTGCATACTTATTACGAGGCACGTAAAATGACAGTTTTTTATGATAACATACATACCTATAACTATTGCCAAAACGTTTTTAAGCTAATATACTAGTCGGCACTGTACCTAATGATTACTTTATTAATAATCAAATAAAAATTGTCTAGTCTAGTATAATATGAAAGAAATTAATACTTGCAAAAATCATGAAAATTGGTACTCACTCTAGAGAGTTTAATGACCTTTAAAATGATGTTACAATATGATATCCTAAAGCAAGAAAAACGAAAACAATTGCTATGGTTTATAAATGAATGAATACTCGATTAAAACTGCAAAAGAATCAAACAAAAGCTATACACGCGAAGGTAATAATATATCATGCTATTCCAGTACTTGTTCCGCAAGCTGCTTCTGTTCATCATTTTTTAAGGGTCATACACGAAAAAATGTATTTTTCCACTATTAAAATTTTGAAAAAAATCGTTCAAAAAAATCGATCGAAGTTGATGGTCAATAACTGTCCAAAATGCGACCATTAACATGTGCTCGGTATTTTGAAGGTCGGAAGGACATACCGACTAAAGTTAGTCGGAAATTACCGACCAACTTTGGTTGGTCAACTAAATTCAAAAAAAAAAAATGCCGAAAAGACCGACCAAAGTTAGTCGGTATTTTAATTATGTAAGTAAAAAATGCACTATCTGGAAATTGAACCAGGGTTTGTACTGTGGCAGGACACTATTCTACCATTAGATCATTGGTGCATTTTGTTTTAAGACTGTCTTTTATTTCATTTATACCCTTTAACTGTATTTTCGCACGAAAATAACCGACCAAAGTTAGTCGGTTTTATCAAAAAGCAAAATTACCGACAGAAAATGACCGGTGAATTAATTGACCGATTTTGGTCTTTGTTTAATATTAATTTTAATTTATTTTAAATAAAAAATCGATTAAAATTGGTCGGTTTCTTGAAAAATAAATTTGGGGGAACTCAAAAATAGTTTCCCGCATTTTTTAGCCAAAGAAAACCGACCAAAGTTGATCGGTTTCATTAAATAAATGAAAAATAAAATATTTAGAAAAACTAACCAACTTTGGTCGGTTTCATAAAAAAAAACTAAAAATTAAAATATTTTGAAAAACCAACCAACTTTGGTCCTTTTTTTGGCCCACCAAAATTGATCAGTTGACTGCATGATCGGTTTTTGCCGAATTTCTAGTAGTGGTCCTCATTAACCAATCTTCGACTTTGTATATCCAATGTTGTAAAGGAGTTACACATATATAAAAGCCCCCCTATCATCTAAGCTCTTGTATCTCCTCATTCAAACTAATATGGACCATGGTGGTTTTCAATTTTCTTCTAAGACATTTATGCAGAATAACATGAGTAAGGTGACCATTGACACAAACCTGATTGCCTCCAATATAGCAACTATAGTAGCTTTTGTATTTGTAAGGTATATATCCTATCTCCTTGGGACCTTGGCTTGTGCATGAACAAGATTGCCTCTTGAAGTTCCATCAGTATTTTATTTCATCCATCCTTCTAAAGGCAGTTCCTAAAGAACCTTTGTGATCTTCAAAGCTAGGGTAAAGTTTTCTAGTAGTTTGATGAGTTCTGGCTATTTATGAGGGATATGCTAAAGCAATAGAGAGCAGCTAAGCATGTTCAGTTATCAAACCAAAACCTGGAGGAACCTCCCTACAATTGCCATAGCATTTGATGCTCCACTAACTTCTTACACTGTAGCATTTTTCTCCAGAAATGAGAGCCATTGTTCCATTGTATCACCACTGGATTCACTTTTTTACAATACTTGATCCTCATAAAATCACTTCATACGAAAGACATTATTCTAAAGTTCCACCATAACATAAAAGATAAAGCCTTAATTAGGCCTCATTTGTTTGCACTTAATGGAGGTCTGAATCTTAATCATTTAGATCTCAGACATTAAGTGCGTTTGTTTTTAAAGTCTGAATCTTAATTATTCAGATCTTAATCATTAAGTGTGTTTGTTTTTTTTACTTCACAGCCACTTAATGGGTCTGAATAGGTCTGTATGATTAAGATCTACGACAGAGACTTAATTTCATTAAGATGGTATCACATATTCATTATTATCTGTCGTCACCACCTACCATTACCAACTACCACTATGCCACTACTACCACCCTACTCAACCACCACCACCACCTCTACCACCACTAGCACCACCACGCCATCATCATCCTCAATCACAACTGTCACCATTATCGACCATTACCACCCATTATTCCCACCACTCCGACCACTATATACCATTCCCACCCACAATTAACGTCCATCCAACTCAACTACCATAACTGACCACCCCATCACCATCAACAACCTCAGTCGGCACTGCCCACCATTATAACATACCACCACTCACCCACCACCTATCTCAGTCATAACTACTACCACCACCCGCCATTCTTAACTATCACCACTCACCACCACCATCCTCAATCATAATCACCACCACTACCAATCACTACTAGATACTAGCATGAACCACCATCATCAACCAAAACTACTACCAACTACCACCTTTAGCCGGCATCATCCGTTAGCCATCACCAACAACTATTATCATATTTAAAAAATTACATATTTTATTGATAGAATATTAGATTAGTTAGTATTTCATTTGAATTGTATGTTTATTAATTTTCAAATAAAGATAAATTTAAAACATTCAGATGTTAAAAATCAAACAGTCTTAATTATTTCTATTCAGATCTTAATACACATCTTAATATATTCAGATGTGTATCCAGATTCAGATGTCTTAATCTTAATATGCATCTTGATATTCAGATGTGCATTCAGATTCAGACGTCTTAATCTTAAAAAAAACAAATGAGTAGACACATTAAAGAGTGATCTAAAGTTCATAGCATAACCCTAATATAATGTATCCTATTGTATATATAGGTATCTGCTCCATCTAACTCGAGTCCCAAATGTAATTTGCTAAGTTCCCAAGTGCGCCCTCAACCTTAGTCTTTTGGTCATTTTGATTCATAACAATTCCTCCGCCCTAAAAAAGAACCTTGTCATCAAGGTTCGAGTGGATCAATGTGAGTATCTCAGTAGTGTCAAGCTGCAAAACAGTACAACTTAATCTGTCAAGACGCAGACATTTGTCAAGAGTTGTTGCAACAAGAGAGATGTCATCATTGTCTTCCTGGTCAATCCATCGGAGGAAATATAGAGATATCCGCAAGACGATGATAACATTCAACAAGGAATCCCAAGTGACATTAGCATTGTGAACTCTCTTTTCACTTGATTCATGCATAACATGAAATGTGCCAATAATAAGTTGATTTGCCTCCTCAATGCTGCTAAAGTCTTCTAGAATCTTAACTGGTGCATCCGATGGAAATCTAGTCAAGAAACGACACTTGAATGGACAAAGTACATGATGAAATTTCTTGTGCACATCAAATGAAAAGTTAAACTTGAGGGCCTCTCTTAGATTGTTGTCATCCTGGTGCAGAGAGATATCATATGCTGTTTGTAACAATCTTCTAGATACAAAAGCATCTCCAACACTGAAGATGTCTACAGAATCCAGCTTTAAAACCTTAACTCGTCCACAGAATTCTTTGGTATAATGGAAACAAACTTCACGGCCTTTTCTGACAAGAAGTAACCTCAGATTTGGACGGCACAACTTAGGAACAACAACATTTAATGTGAATCTTCTCCTTGTGCCAAAAGTAATTCTCCTCTTCATTTATCTTAATTACATCAGCAGTTCCACATATGGCCAAGGATAACTTTTGTAGCACCTGATGCCAATAGCTTCAAATTAGAAACAATGGACAAGACCACATTAGCATTCTTAGAAGCTTTTGTAACATGAAGCTGGACTGATTCGTAAGGTTGAGCAACTGTCTTTGCAAATATTATTTTTCCAACTTCCAGATCTCTATAGAGAACGATCCATGTAAGAGGCTGGATACCAATGTCTTCAGACAACTTGGGGTGAGTCAAAGGACACTAAACGACTTCTTTAATCTCCTGACTCTGCGCGTCTAATCCACCAAAATCAGAATATAACTCTGAAGGAGGTTTTTCAACCTTCATGACAGACACCACGACATAGACTTCATCTTGTCGAAGCCCAACAACAGATAGAACCTTTGTATATATCCAAGTACCACGGGGTTCGAAATGGTCTTTTTCCGCAAAGGACAAGATCTCAATGTGACACCAGTACTCGAGTTTCTGTCTAGTGACAATGAATTCAGTGCCATTCAAACTTCCGTTATCTGTAATCCAGGTACCTAGTTTACTGCGTATAAATTTGGAAAGAATTTCCATCTTTGTGGCATATCTGTGCATGTATTTTCGACACCTCAAACCATATGCCATCAGCACCAACCAAAAGATCACCTATATATTGTTTTCCATTCTCAAAAATCACAGTAACCTCATCCCCGCAGACTTCATCACTAACCTCCTCAGAAGGTTCACCCCTCTTTGGTTGCTTGCCATTGCCAACTTGAATTTGATGTGTTGATAAAGCTAGTACGAGGTCACTTACCCTACAACCAATAAAGCTAGCAATATTTCTAACAGCTTCACGTTGCACCCTCTAGTCCATGAACTTCTTTAAATACTCAAAGAACTCGTGATTCTTAAAAGAAACAAGAGCAGATGAAACTTTTTCCAGCGCTGGTGTGATAGCGTCCAATTGGTCTTTCAATGAGCCCAAGGTCATCTCACAAATTCCTGAATAAGGTTTCGCTCCAGGGCTTACTAGCGGCCTAGAAAATTGAATGTTGAGGGCTAATAAGCGTACATGAATCTCAGCATCATGTGTACGATAATCAAACATTGACATGATGTCAAACTTAAGGTAAGCATCTGCAACAATAGCAGCAAACTTCGGCAAGTGTGTTGCAACTAACATTCGCACCATCGGCATGTCCTCTTGACACATTTAACGGTAGTAGATCGAAGTTCTGCCGTCAACATAACTGGGGCACTTGAGTAAGCAATATGAGAGTCCACAAGCAGGAACTCTAACTGTGAACCAGTCACCAGTTGCCAACCTCTTTACAAGGTAGAACCAATTAAACAATTTACTTTCACTAGTGGGGCGTTCAATAAATGGGAGATCCGATTGAAAACTATTATCGATCATTTTGGTAACACGCGTGAGTGTCCGTCATCTCAATCTGGATAAAATGGAAAGTGAAGCAACATACGGATAATCACATCGACAACTATTGTTCTAGCCAACATAGTGCTACCTGTTTCAAAGAAACCAGTAAATAATGTTGTATTTACAAATGGATCAGGAAGACGAGTTCAACACTTGGAGTCACGTAGGTAGTGAACAATTTCCATCAGATCATCGTGTAAATCAAAAACACCCTTATTGTCATCGTAATGAACAGTGATTCTCTCAAGCTGGAGAGCAGAATCACCATTCAATTGGCCGGTGGAATCAATGCCATGCTCATTATAAACAACATCCCAGAACTTGGGGCAGTAGCTTCCATTGGACATTATGTCGAGCACCTGGTGTCCAAGACTTGCACAATACTCAGGAGACGAGTCTGCTATGGGATGTTTCAACATTTCGGGAGGTACCTTGGAATTGTCCAGCAAGCCTGAAATTTCGGCGATCAAATAAGAATCATTGTTGTCGACACAGACTATCCCAGCACAACTCGTTGTAACTTGTAACTTCTACAGTGACCTCCTCTGATTTTGCATCGTCCAAAGCCATGGAGTGCAATTGCAGCTCCTCCCACACCAGTGATTGTATACGGGAAATGGAAGAGATCATACAAGAATTACTTTCTGTCATCACTGTCACCAGTTCTTGCAGTGCCTTCACCGATTCGAAGAGGTTATTGAATTTAGCGTTAGGCATGGTAGAATGGTAGAGAGGCATGGAGTAAGAAAAACGAGAGCACCAATGTTAGTGAACCCATATTATATTGAAATGGATAACATGAATCACATACACAAATATATGAGGATCTCCAATACTGTGAGGATCTCCATTGTGATAACTATATCCATAGAGACTGACTCATAAATATTGATAAAGCTCTTCTTTTTGTTAATCTTCCACCCAGACTCACCCTCATGCCTAGCTAGTATCTCCATTAACAACTATAATATAGTAGCACATGTTGAGAAAAAAATGATCATATCATTTCAATTGGAAAGATGATTGATCTTTGGACTCCAATTTGGCATGCCAAACTCAGCAAAGCATGAAGTCCCATGTAAAGCATCTAGAGATCTAGATAGTACTTCAGCAAGGATAAATAATGTAGAAGACAAGGGGTCTTCTTGCTTAACTCCTCTAGTAGAATGAAAAAAAATTATTGCACGCAATTCTGAAAACCATGCCAATCATCCTCTCTTCAACTCTATTTCCTTAAAAAATTCAAAGATAACTAGGAAATATTATCATATGCCTTAGTCATATCTAGCTTCATAACAAAATTATTAGGCTTGGCCTCAGCCTTACGTCAGTAATGATCTCTTGAGCTAATAGCACATTCTTACAATGTTCCCCCTTTAACAAACTAACCAGGTTAAGAAATATTATAGTTGGGAAGAATATCAACTAAACTTTCATGTAGCACCCTGGAGAAGATTCAGTTGATGAAATTACTCAGGCTTATGGGCCTTAAATCTAAGAAGGTACTGACTAGCTTCTTCTTAGGCAGTAATACCATTTTTTATGTGTGACAAACCTAGGTAGTTCATAGTCATAAACGAATGCCTTGACCATAGAGATATCAACCTTTGGAGATTTCGAGGTAGGTGATATTCCGTTCGCATGCCTTGAAATCCCCTTTCTCTTTGTTTATATTATCATTGTTCTATCTTCAGACAGATTTGTATTTTGGGAATAGACTTTGTATTTAATTCTATAGCGCTCATGTACACGTTGACACCAGATCATGGGATGGTTTTAGTTGTATTGTTGTTATCGACTTCAGTTATTTATGACTATTTTGCTATTGAGACTAGTTAATACTGTTATTTAAGCTTGTTTCTTCTTATTGATTGATGACTTCTCTAGCTAGCGGTGTTAGGTGCCATCACGACTACTGTGAGATTTTTTGATGGCGACATGGATGTTCGACATCTCGTTGTAACAGTACAACCTCTAGCAGGGGCTTTGGCCCTACTTCAACCCCTGCCTCCTCTCGATCACAATCGTTTGGTACTGCCGTTGCAATCTCTATTTCTCCAGATACACGAGTCATCACCATGTGAGAGAATAGAATAAGAGGATATAGACTTAAGTCAGTAATAAACGCACGATGAGCAATCAAGAAAAGGAAGTTTCCTAAAGAGATAAATACAGATGTTTCTTTACATTTGCAAGACTCTAGTAGGCCTACTTGGGATTTTGAGACCTTTATAACCTAATGCTCTGCTACCAACATGTCCCGACCCGAAATCCCACCAAAGATCGTGATGGCGCTTAACCCGCTCACTAGGCAAGCCAATACAGTAACAAGTGCCCGTAGTGCCAAAATCCTCACTTTCCTCAATAACCACTTTTTCACCCATGCATATGTGAAAGAAATAATGTAATAGAAGGGAAAGACAATAATCTTGAAAGAAACCAAAAAATAGATATAGTAAAAGTAATAGAAGTTAGATCTTTCACTACTGTGTTTAATTTGTTGCTTCAATTCTACTCTTTGAGAATTTATTCTTCTCTGCTAAAATAAAGTTGCTTAGTTGCCAAACAAATTTTCATGGCTAACTGCATTATTTTCTTTTGTATCTTGCAGTTAGGTAAATGCTATCCAGTTGCATTGAAGAGTATAACAATGATAGCATATATGACACATTTAAAGGTTGCTTTTATTAACAGAGCAGACGGAGGAATTGGACTAGGCACAAGTTTGTTGCTGCAGTTGTTTTACACTCTCCGCCGTGGTCTTCTGAGCCATTTTTTCCCCCTGAAATGATATGAAGAAGTAGGATTTCAATGCTTCCACTAAATGCTTCACCTTCAGATTGCAGTTTCATTAAGCTGTCTTTATTTAATATACCTACTCAGGTATAAAATGCTATTACACACCCTACACAATATACTTTTAAGGACCATGAGGCAACTTAACTATCAGAAATCATAGTCCATTTTGGACAGCCTTTGCATTACTTGCTAAACAACCTTGTCAGCTCTAAGATTTTTTTATATAGTTGATTTGTGTTTTGGTTTATGTTTTGAGATTAGTTCATGCCATTTTATTTATGGTTTATGTTTTGATAATTGTCTATGTGACTTTTCATAGAGTTACTAATACTCTCCTGTTTTTGCTTTGTTTTTATTCCCCTTTTCCTGAGCCGAGGGTCGATTTGGAAACAACCTCTCTGCCCTTTCGGGTAGGGGTAAGGCCCCATCTTGTGGGATTATACTGGATAGTTGTTGTTGTTGCGGTGGAAGGCAGGCTAAAACTCTACCCCAACCAAGTATAATCGGTGCATTTAATATTTACATAGACCAAAGTGTCCATGCACTTACATTTGAAAAAAAAGAGATAGCTGTAACAACCTGATTACCTGGTAGTCAAGGACAAAGTATCACTACTCTTCTTTTAGGGCTCACAACATCTATGTCAATAGTGGCAAGATAAAGATCCATCACTCAAGGTCTGATGCTTAACCTTGATAAGAATGAGGATAAAAGCTCAAATGGCTAAGTTATGGCTATGGCAAATCTGTAACTCAATTTATCACACCGGTTCAATAAGCTATTCAACAAGTTATAGCTAAATTACATTATTGAGATGAGTTAATTAGGCCATATAAACCATACTCCCTCTGTTCTAGTTTATGTGAACCTATTTCCTTTTAGGTTCGTTCCAAAAAGAATGACGTCTTTCTAAATTTGGTGATAATTAGCTTAAACTTACAATTCTATCCTTAATAAAAAACTTTTATAACCACACAAATACTCTGGCCCCTTTTTTACTTGTTTAGGACCACACATTTCAAAAGTCTTTATTTTTTCTTAAACTTTGTGCCCAGTCAAACGGGTTCGCATAAATTGAAATAGAGGAAATATAAATCATGAGAAATAATGCAAGTATATGACTACGAATTTATAATAAAGTTTGATATAGCAATGTAACCCTCATGTCAAGTCAACAAGTCATAAACCAAGGCATGCTCCTAAATCATGAATAAATTATCACGTAGTCACATAATCAATTTGAACATGAATAGCAACTAAGCATAGTCTAATAATGTGCAATCCAAGTCAACAAATACCAGGTATCGTCCAAAACCTTGCTACGCGTATAAGCTTGTAACATCGCATATATATGGCTCATAAATCATGTATTAAGTCACAATTATATCACCTATAGCGAGAATTCTCTTGTACAAAGATAGACAAGACACTTATCTCCGTTTGACAACCTCAAATCAAGCAAAAATTGCCTAACCATCCAAATTACCCAAATCTAGTAAAAACATTTCAATAATATCAAGTAAAGCGTTAGGAAACAATCCCAAACAATGAAGCTTCGATCTTTACACAAATCTCCAAAAATCAACCTGAGTCCACATGGTCAAAATCCAAGTTAACAGGTAGATCCCGACTACTCATAACCTCATGAGTCCAAATATGTGATTAGATTTCAAATCTAAGTGCAAATAGACCTTCAAATTCTCAAAATATACCCCCTTAAATTATAGAGAAAACACAAATCTATATATAATTAAAAGCCAAAGACAAAGCACATTATTATGACAAGTGGCATAATCACAAAAAGCCAAGTGGCATTGTTAAGACAAAAATAACTACCTTTTAACTAATTATTTTTTTAAATTTTGAATTAATTAGTTACACTTTTTGAATTAATAAATATAAATATATTATTATTAGCTATATTAAAAAAAATAACTACTCATTCAAATTAAGGAGTAATTTATAGTTGATGTTTTAAAGTTATTTTAAAATAGAAAAAAAAACATAAATTAGTTACAGTAAAAAAATGAAAATATTAATTAAAAAAACTACATATTCAAGTTGGGGAATTGTCACACCTCCTTTTTACGCACCCGCGAGAGCGCGAGGGAGTTTTTCCAATTAAAGGACAATCGAGACGGGATTAGTTTATTTAATTCAGAGTCGCCACTTGGGAAAATAATGGTGTCCCAAGTCACCGGTTTAATCCCGAACCGAGGAATTTTATGACTTTGTAATATAGTCTGCGAAACTAGAAAACCGGATAAGGAACTCTGTTAACCCGGGAGAAGGTGTTAGGCACTCCCGGATTCCGTGGTTTTAGCACGGTCGCTCAACTGTACTTTTGCTCTTATCCGATTTCTTTATATATTTTAATTATGTGCTTTTAATGTTCCGCTTTCGATTTTTTAGAAGAATTGCGACGTCACGAAAACACATTTCGAGTCACACCGCAACCAGTACGCCTGTGACTTTAACGTATCTCAGTTTCGCCGGGAGATAGATTTGGGTCACATAAATGCGCACCCGTATTTAAGAATGTAAATTTATTAAACACGCGTCTAAAGTAACTACGCATTTGGGCTTTGCGAGGGCCATGGAATTTTCTAAATGGCACGTCTCGAGTTCTAAGGATAAGCAAGATTAAATGAGGGACATGCAATTGTCATTTTTATTTGGCATGACACACCTCAATTCTAAATTAAAGGGAATTACTATTTGAAGTAATTATAATCGGGTCACATAAAAACTAAACTTGATGAAATTATATTAAATTAAAGAAAATAAATTTTACAATACCAAACCTTGAGACTCAAATGCATTACTGTAACATCGCTTGACGTCAATTTTTCAAATTTAATTTTTTTGTTCTGCAATTTTCCTTTTATATTCTCAACCAACAACAAAGACTAAATAAACTTAAGGATAAGAATTAACATATAGGAAAATTATGTGATAAAATAACAGATTCAACATAAGAGACATATTTTAATACATATGTAAGGGCTCTAACGGTTCCAAGCATAACCATACGAACCTTTTAATTTATTAATATTTTTTAAGGATGATTAATTATAACTACAACTACTTTCTTAGACTAAAAGACAAATCAACACCCAATACACAAGGCTACGCAAAATTTATAAATAAAAAAAAAGCAGAAATTCAAAAAAAAGAGATTTAATCAAATATTCCATTCAAGCATCAACAAGAGTAATAAAAGGTAGAGTTAGAACATACACCTCACGCTGCTGCAACAGAGGTGAACAAGGCAACAACAGAGACATCGTAAACCTAGGCCCACGAGACCTTCGACACCTCGACGAACTCAGAACGCGAACGACGACCTCGAATGGCATCAAACGAGAACCTCGAACGGGACTCAAGCTGGACCATCTAGCCCGCCGGAAACTTGGTAGTAAACAAACTGAAAACGAGCTATTGTGGCTGCGTTTTACTGGTTATTGGGGCTGAACTCGGGTAGATTTCATAGCTATTTCTTGGAGTTCATTTTTTCTTAGGTTGAAGATGGAGCTGTTCTTAATCTCTCCACTCTGTTCATATGTGCGTGTGGTCGTCTAAGGGTGGGGATCTCTTTTTTTTTTTCCACTAGCCGAAGCTCTCCCTGTGTATCCCCCTCTGTGTGAATTGTTGCGCCGCTGCCAGCCTTGAAGAAGAAGGCCTTCTTTTTGTCTCCAAGCTCCAACCTCTTTTTGAGTTATGCGGCCGCTGTGTATCTCCAAGGAGATGAAGAGAAAACCTCTTCTTTTAAAAACGTGAGTTCCTCCAGAAAAATCCAACAACCGTACCTCTCTCCTTTTTTTTTAATATTGTTTCCCTCCCCCACTCTACCGTGAAGTCCCCTTCATATGCCTTTTGTTCTATTTTAAAAATTAATCCATGTTATTTTGTCTTTTTTTCTTTTGTTTTTTTCTTTCTTTTTGTCATTTTCCTTTTGTCTTTTTCTTTTTTTGTTTTTTATTCTTTTTTCATTTTTTAATCATTCTCCCATCCCATCCCTCCCCTTAGTGTAGTGTCGGGTTATTACGGGCTATGTCCGAAAATTATAAAACCGGGTAGTTTGAACCCGAATATTATTCTTCGCCCGGAACCGAGAATGACGTTATTTAATTAATCCTAGGTAACCAAAATAACTATAAGACTAATAATTAAAACAAAGTTATTTTTTTATATTTTTCTTTCAAAATTAAAGTAACTACAAAATGTTAATGCAACTATTTTTATTATTTTCGTTTTTATAAAAAGATAAAAATATAAAGTAATATTTTTGTATTTTTCAAGTTTAAAAATGATTACGAAACGTTAATAAAACTATATTTTTTGT
>JASVEL010005947.1:0-32500 GCA_032618575.1 Nicotiana noctiflora | reverse complement strand
ATTGGTTACTTTATTTTAATTAATAAATATAGATATATCATAATTAGTTATAATAAAAAAATTCAAATATATAAATATATAAAAAAATAACTACACATTCAAATTGGGTGGGGGCAGTTTCAAGTTGGAGTGTTAAAATTACTTTTAAAAAAAATTAAGTATAATAAAAAATAAAAGAGAAGAAGAAAAACTTCCCATTCAAATCGGTGAGTAGTTTCAAATTGGAGTTTTAAAATGAAAAAATAAATTAAAAAAATAAAAATTACCATTTCAAATTGGGGAATAGTTTCAAGTTGGAGTTTATAATTGTTTTAAAATAAAAAACAAAAATAAATCAATAAAAAGAATTGATTCAAATAGTAGAGTAGTATCTTTCTAATATTCTATATTCTATATATCTTCTATATATTATTAAAAAGGAGAGAATAAAATCTTCTCCTTATGCCAAGTGGTAGCCTAAAAAAAACTTATGGAATAATTAGTCAATAACAAAGAAATTATCTATTGAAAATTAAAAAAAAATTAACTACCTAAATTAACTACTAAAACATGGGGGAGAGTTGGTTTAGGTTAGTTAATTTCTTTATTTTATTTTTTAAATTCTTTTTTTATTTTATGAAAAAAAAGTATCTATTCCTTAAAAGGGATGATAATATAATAAAATTTAAAATAAAAATAAATATTTTCAAGGGTAATAAAATATATATCTCTTATTATATTATAAAAAATAGCAGACAAAAATATTAAACAAGTAATATGCTAATAATCTATCCATATATTATTAAAAGCCAAAGAAAAAGGCACCGCATTACAAGTGGTAGCCTAGATAAAAACCATATGACATAATTAGTTAATAACAAAAAATTATTTATTAAAAATTAAAAAAGAAATTAATTACTAAAATATCGATAAGGGTTGGGTATATCGTATTGACAAATAAAATGACAATTGAAATTTATTAAAGCAATACAATCTAATCGTATCAAACAAGAATAATTATAATTAATTTTTTTTAATATTGACCGCGCATCGCGCGGGTACGATTACTAGTTTCCCTTTAAAAATCAATGTTTTAGGTGTAGAAATCCATGGGGAATTAAGATACAAAGTCAAATCCAAGTAAACAAAATACATGCCCTCAAAGTGGTGATGAAAATCTCCTCAAAATTCGCCTATAGTCGAGCTCCAAAAATTTCAAATAATAAAAAATGAGCTGATTCAAGTCTAACCAATCCGGGTTGCGTCAAAACATTGCACACAAGTCCCAAATAGAAAATCATATCTATCCCACCTTCCAAAACTTATAATCTAAATATGATATCACCAAAGTAAATCCCCGGTCAAACTTAAGAACTCTCTAAATCATTAAATTGTCAACTTTTGGCAAATAACAACAAAATACCCTAGAAACCTCCAATTCAAAATTTAAACATACGTCTAAGTCCATAATCACCATACAAACCTACTGGAACCTTTAAATCACCAATATGAGGTTGTTTACAAAAAGTCAAACCTTGGTTAATTGCAACTTAAGCTTCCAAAATAGACTAAGTGTCCCAAATCCCTCTAAAACATTCCTGAAACAAACCAACCACACCCGTAAATAATAATATAACAAAAATGTATACAAGAAGCATCGAACAGAGAAACGAATCTCAAAATCGTTACACATCCTTTTCCTCCAGAATCGATCTATGAAGCCTCGAAACAACTCTATGTCTCATTGCTAGATTTTGAAAACCTCCTCCATTTGTTTCTCCGCCTTTGTGCTCTAGAGTGGGCTTTGATAAAAGTATCTACTAGTTTAGTAAAATAACTAATAGAGTTTTCTAATAAGTGAGAGTATCAGGTTAGAGCTCTTTTGTTCATGGTCTCTCCGAACTTCTTGACGAGCGCAAACTCAATTTCTTCTTTGGTGAGATTGTTTCCTTTGATTCCTATTGCATAGGCTATGACATGATTGTCACACCTTTTTTTTACGCACCCAACCCGGAGGATAAATGTACAAGGGAGTTTTTTCACTTTAAGTGATATTATTCGAAATGAGATTATTTATTTATTTCAGAGTCGCTACTTGGGAAAGGTTTGGCTTTTGGTATCCCAAGTCACCGGTTTATCTTGAATCCCAATTAGAGGAAAATATTCGAGTTTCCAAATGAAGTCTACGAACCAGAAATTTTAAGTAAGGATCTGTTGACCCGAGGGAAGGTGTTAGGTACCCCGGGTCCCGTAATTCTAGCATAGTCGCTTAAATTATTGTAATGGCTACATATTTGATTTTAATACATATTATAACTTATGTGCTTTTATTAACTTCAAATTGTTTTTATTATTATTTTTAATAGAATTGCAACGTCGTAAAAAAGCATCTTGAACTACGTCGCAATCAATGCACCCGTGGTTGTTAATACATTCCGACTCCGTTGAGATTTGGATTTGGGTCACATAAATGCACACCCGATTCTATGAAGGTAATATTGTTAAATGATGGTCCTAAAGCAACTAGCGTATTGTTAACTTTGCGAGAGGCCGTAAAATTACTAAATGGCACGTCCCGAATTCTAAATATTTTAATGTAAGCATTTAAAGAGGGTCCCGCAATTTATGCATTTATTTGGTGCGGCGCATCTCAATTCCATTTTAAAGGGTTTTATTGTAACATCCCGCCGAACACACAGCAGCGGCGATGCCGGCCGTGCCACCGAACACACAGCAGTGACATGCAACCTAAGGAATTGTTACCCTTGGGTATAGGAGCATTCCACGCATAGCTGCAGCTATTGGGAATCGAACCTAAGACCCAAGGCTTTTCAGGGATTTTACTCCCTCACATCTCACCAGACACGCAACCTAAGGAATTGTTACCCTTGGGTATAGGAGCATTCCACGCATAGCTGCAACTACTGGGAATTGAACCTAAGACCCAAGGGTTTTCAGGGTTCGTGTCACTGCTGTGTGTTCGGTGGCACGGCCGGCATCGCCGCTGCTGTGTGTTCGGCGGGATGTTACAAAAAAGGTTTAAACGGGTTAAATAAAATGCAGCCCTGAATTTTAGAAATTAAGCCTCGTAATTACGTCATGGGAACCGTACCCGTAGCCATAACAACTATTTAATCAACGCGCCTAGCAAACTACAACAGGAATATCGCGATTGGATACATCCCGTTGACCAATTTCAACCAAAATAGCATCAGCCTTAGCAAACAAAACAAGAAAAAAAATTCCTAGAAATAAGCCAACGTACAGATGGAAATTAAATCTATTAACTATGGTATCTTATTTACAAAGATAAGTAATACATTAAATGCTATAACAATGTATAGTATTAGAATATATAGTCCATAAACTATTAACTACACACTCTTCTAGAAAAATCGATTTATTGGTTAAATAAATCCTTAAACAAACTTATAAGCCATGTCCAGTAATTGCACTCTTCATTAGTGATATTAGTAATTTTATTTCTTTCTTCAGCAACGTGTCGAAACAAAGCATGTTAAAAGAAAATTAAGCACTCGTCAAAATTTTCCCAATTCACAGTTAGATGAGTTTCATCCCAAACATGCCAAACAAATGGAAAAATCAGTAAAATCCACGAGAAAATTGCATCACAGACTAGTATATAAACTAGCTCACAAACATCTTCTGTTGATGAAATAAGGAGGAGTAAAAGGATGAACCTGTAAAAAACTTTCAATTAAATCTTCGGCGAATTACAACAGTTAAAATGAGCGACAACGACGAAATACGACCGAAAAACTCGAATAGCAAATCCACAAAATCGACTACCCTCAACGGTTCTCAAAATCGATACCCATGGCTGATTGGGGCTGGACTCCGATGAACGAGAGATGGAGAAATGACTGCGTTTTTGTGGCTAGTTTTGGATAGGTTGAGGTTGGTTTTTTGGAGGAAGAGGACAAGCAGCAGTTGCTGTGTTTCTGTCGCACAAAGCAGCAGTTTCGCTGCTTTTTCGCACTGCTTTAGGAACAAAAACTCAAGCTATTACTTGGCTGGTTTTCAGTGGAGTTTTTGGGTCTCTTTCGTCTCTTCTTCTTCAAGTGAAGAAGAAGATCCAGTCCGTTTTCTTTTAAAATCTGACCAAAGTGTGTCCTTAAAATGTGTATGAATCTGATGGTTTGTGCTTTCCTTGTGCGTAAAGTGTAGAGAGTGGGGTATTCACATGAGTGTTAGGTGTGAAGTGATTTTGTCATGCGTCTACATTTTAGGGTATTGAGTTTTGATTGTTATGAGTTAGGTCTAAAAATTAGATTTAAAAATAGGTCATTTGAATCCAATATTATTTTTTTCCCTCAATCGAGAATAACAATACGACCTTATTTAATTAATCTTACATAAGCAAAATACTATTAAAATATACTAACAATTAAAACAAAACTATTTTTTTATTTTCGAAATTATATAAAGATAAAAATAAGGTACTATATTTGTTTTGGATTTTCAAAGTTTATGAGAAATACATAAACTAAAACTTTATATATCTTTTTTTTTTTTTGTAATTTTTATTTTTATGACGAAATAAAGTAAAAATGGTCAAAATTAGCTGAAATGGCTATACATACTAAAATGGGTAAAATTTTTTAGAGGGCTCAAAAATCATATGTCAACAATGATCATGCGGGTCCCAAGTTTCATCATATTTTAGAATGTTTGATATTTTGAACTCCTTTAAGATCAGGAATAGGGTCGCGCTCGTCCTCCACGCTCTTGAGAGAATTTATTTATGTTATTTTTTTAAAAATGGGTGGAACTCTTAGATCCATTCGATCCTCTCCTTATGTTCCTTGACATGTTATTATAATGTTAGAATTAAATTCTACAACTCAGCATTTTTGGATGTACCTAAACCTGCAGCGTCAGTATCATTTCGACTCCCCATGTTGCCGTATTACTCAGTTTAGAGTTATGAGTTTCCAAGATGATGTTCACCCTTGGAGGTACGGTTAGTGTAGCAGTTGTTGCATCATTTATCAAGGCACTCACACCTCTCCAATTTGGGCATTTCGTTGCTGCTGTTGCATCTTGAATTCTTTCACCGTCTCCTCCAATCTGTGTTGTTCATTATCCATTTAATTAGATCTTGCAGGAGAGTTTTCCTTGAATAAGATAGCGATGTCCCAGTATATTGATCAATTGGGGTATGTATTCTTCCAGTTTGTTCTGGTAGTTGGGTGGCTGGATCCACGAGTTGGTTTTGATCCTAGACATGGTATTTTCCTCGAACAAATAATAAACAAATGAGAATAATAATAATAATAATTAATGCGACTTTGGATTAAATGCCTAATTGCTAGACCCCAAAGTGGGCTCCCAACTATTTAATCTAAAACTAATTATAAAATATATAATTAAATTTGTATTTATAGGCCACTAGCAAATAGATTAATCCAAAGTGCTTATAGTAAATCTAAGAACAATAATGATAAACAGAATGAAGATGAAGAATTTAAAAAAATATTGTTGATCATTATCCTCTGAAGTGGTTTTACTGAAATGGACAACAATCTAAGGAAAGGAGAAGGGTATCTTGGTAATGAACAGGATAAGAATTCAGTGAAAGAATGATCGTAAAATGTTGTGCATCATCAAATGTCCTTTACTAATGAGTAGAATAGGTTATTTATAGCCTAGAGGGGATGAGGATATTCATAGTTCCTAGCATGTACACGAGGTAGGTGTGGCAATTTGAGATCAAACCCATTTAACCCGCCCAATTAGCTCAAAGATTAATTAGTTGGGCTACAATCATTTTAGCTTAGGAAAAATAACGCTGCCTAGCCATTCAAAATTATAATAGCCCAAAGTTTTTCACTTGGACCTGAAATGTCCCTCCGGCCCAAACTTATTACACCTACTAGCCCATAAATGATAAAGCACGACCCACGTCTTTTAGTAACCGTTAACCCATCTCTTTCAAAATACGCTTCCTCTCAAATACACCTTCTGCATTTTTACTCCTTGTTTCACTTTATCTCAAAATTGCAGTTGGTTTTCCGATTTTCCTTCATAGTCGACTCTAGGTTTTTCAATTTTTTGTTATATTCGTCTCTATAATGGGGGAAAAGAAGTCTTTGGTGAAGAAGAAAAGAAGGAAGATGAAGGCATCTCCAAATTCTCTGAAATTAGCCGGTCAATTAGTGAAATATGACCCTAATTTCATTAGGAATGATGATGACGATTTTGAAGATTTACCAGAATTTGGGTGCGATTCGGGCCATGCAACTCATAACTCTGTTGAATCAATGCAAAATACCCCTAGTCAAGGTAGGCAAAATACCCCTAGTGAAGGTAAGCAGTATACCCCTAGTGAAGGTGAGCAAACTACCCCTGTTGATAGAAGGACTCGTTCTCATAGCGCGACTCCCAGCGATAGAGTAACGAGGTCACACACTTCTCAGCATGTAGTTGTTGAAAAAGGCACAAGTTCAAAAAGAAATATTAAAAAAGTGGGAAAGGATATTGTGAAGGATAAAGGCAAAAGTTCTAAAAGGAAGGCTAAAAGTGATGGGGATGATGTTCCATCCAAAAAGAGAAAAGTTCATGCTGGTCAAAAAGGTCTTAGTTCATCTGATTTGAAGGTATTCTAATATATAAGTTTGACTTGTGTGCGATTAGTTTCTTTTAATATGTCAAAAATTGAGATAACCATTATAGCAGTTATGTTTCAAATTTGTATATAAAATATATCATTTTTTTCATATTGTATATAATGTGTAATAAGTTAATAAGTAATGTGCAACTTTGTATATAAAGTGTATCATCTATCCACATATTGTATAAGTAATATATAAAGTGCGTACTTGTGATTGTTATGAAGCTTATATATATTTATATTTTTTTGTTGTTTGCAGCTTTGGGATTACTATGTTCCTTTGGGTGATCATTATTGTACCCGTATTAGTGTGCATACAAACTGCAGTGTGGTGAAACATTTGAAAGATAATTTGGATGATCAGCAGATTGAGATGTTTAGAAGAACATGTTTTGGTTATACAGAACCACAGAACCAACTTATCCATTCACTATTGCTTAGGGAAGTAGTGTCACCTAAAGATAATGAGTTATGGATTAAAGTGAATAGCACCAAGTTACGCTTTGGACTTGCAAAGTTTTGTATTGTCACAGGTTTGAATTGTAATGGTGATCCCAATAAGGATTATGAATCTGTGCAGTCGAGTCGGTTAATGAAATTGTACTTTCCAAGCATGTCGAAAGTGTCTAAGAAATTGTTAACTGAATGTTTCTTACAAAAGATGTGGACATCTGACGAGGATCCATTAAAGATTGCAGTATTGTATTTCATTCACACTTTCCTATTTTCTAGTACGAGTGATGAATTGATTACAAAGAATGATTTTCTGTTGGTTGAATCTGGTGATTTTGAGACTTTCCCTTGGGGAAAAGTGGTTTTCAATGCTACGTTGGAGTCAATGAAGGATAAGCTTCGTAGCAGGAGAGAGATGTACCGTTATGGTGGATTGCCTTTGGCATTCCAATATTGGTTTTACGAATGCTACCCGTACAGTCACAAAACCCTCGCTTACCGGGTTGGAGAGTTTGTGCCACGCATACTTAACTGGCAAGTAAAGAAGAAGGTTACGTTTAAGCGTTTGAGGAAAGAGTTTTTGTTTTAAGTCAAGATCAGGTAAAAAATATACCTTACTGATACATAAATTATACATTTCTTATATTATTATGCATTTCTGATACATTTCTTATACATTTTTGATACATTTATGATACATTTCTGATACATTTCTAATACATTTATGATACATTAACTATGCATTTCTGAAATATTTTATTTATTTATTTGTAGTTGGTGTTTGATAACATTTCCCCAACAAGTGATGAACAATCAAGGTTTCAATTGCATGACTTTGTTCCGGTTTCTAAAGACAAAAATGAAATTCATATTGAATCTAGAGTCGTGGGTGAAGTTAAAACAAATGCTAAGAAGCACTCAAGAAAAAAGCCACAATCAGAATCTATCAATAATGAGAATCTGGATGCACACCCTACTAACTTGAATTCCATCGTGATAGAGCTTAAACTTCTGAGAAGTGAAATCAAAAAGGTACAATTCTATTTTGTCTTTCAACAGTTTTAACAACTTAAGTAATATTCGGTTCACTTTTCCTTTTATAGGTAAACGACAAGGTTTCCTCTTTGGAGAATTTAATTATTTCTTCATTTGAAAAGGTTTTTAAAGCTTTAAGTGAAGGCAATGCTTCAAAGGTATTCTCATGACTATGCATATTTGTTATTTTTATCTTTTACTATACTTTTACAACTTGCTGTATATTTTTTCTGAACATGGTAATCAAAAAGATGACAACCATCATGATAAGAAAGTTTCAGAGAATAACTTTGGTAGTGAGGAAGTTATGGATAAAAATATTGGCATTGAAGAAGTTGCAAAGAAAATTGTTGACATTGAGTTAAGTCTAGAACAAAATGTTGATATGATGGAGGGCGTTGTGAAGGATTCTGTACAAGATGGTAAAAGTAGTGAAGGAGTTGGTTATGAAGACTGGATTGAGGATGCTGAGCCTGAAATCACTGCAATCACCCAGCAGTTTTATAACAAAAATACTTCTAATATGGGGAGTTTGGTGGATGATTCTGTACAACGTGGTAAAAATAGTTGTGAGGAAGTTCGTGAAGATAATAGCTGGAGTAGTGATGCTTGAGGCTCAAATAACTGCAATCACCCAAAAGTATTTCAATCAAAATATTGAACATGGTGATTTAAGAGTGGAGATAAGTATTGCTAATATGCAAGAAGATCATATAATTGATGTTCATGACACACCTGAAGTACACCCTAGAGAAAGGAAACCAGCAGTGGTCATGAAGTCACCATTCTTGAACACATTTGACTCTGGTGGCACCACCCAAGCTGTTGAAAATAAGCCAACTAAGTCAAAGAAGCGCATCTCGACTATTAAGTATCATTTTCAGGGAAATGTTGACAATCCTATTGATTTCAAAGTATTGTGCAAGTGGAAAACTTTCATCAATAAAGGCTTAAGGACTAATGCGCCGTAAGTTTTGTGTTTCAGTTATTTCTTTTTATTTTCTTTTTCTTGTTTATTTTCGTGGTATGAACCATATCTTTTTATCATGGTTCATTAGGGACGGTGTTTATACAGAGGCTAGCAATAAACTAAAGAAAATCTTTGAATTTGGAGTTGATGATATTGGAGAAAAAAATGGTTCTTCACATTTGCATATCCCGGCCTACCCTTGTGTGATTCAGTAAGTTATCACTTTAATTGTAAAATATAAACTGCACTGATATATATTTTTAGTTTTCTCATACTGTAATTTTCTGACTATGTTTGTATATTCTTCATTTTCAAGCATATTGATGTAATTTTTTATTATTTGAGAAAGAAAGGGAAGTACGGTGTTGATGTTCCAGTAAGATTCACAACTATTGATTGTTGGTTTAACTGCCTGCTTTCAAATTTGTACAAGGAGTTTTTGGAGAAAAACAGAGACATGAATCTTATTACTGAAATACATCAAATTGCCGAGTATATACTTGGGTATTTTCTAAGATGTAATGTTCCTTGGTCTACTATTGATGAAGTCCTTTTCCCAATAAATATGTCTGATAAGTGGCACTGGATATTGGCGAGATTGTCACTTAAAGATATGTGCATTTATGTATATGATTCCATGAGTGGCGCGCAACAGAAGAGTGCAGTTCAGAGATAAGTTGAGCCACACTCAGTGTTGCTCCCATATTTCCTTCATCGTATTGGTTTTTGGGACACAAATGAGAATCCCCTTGGAATCCCCGCCTATGATCCTTTTGAGATTCATTTTGTTGATGGGTTGCCAACGCAAGATAACACGTAAATTATTATTGAATATTTCTGATTCTTATTCATTTTTATACATGAATTCCTATTTGTATATTATCCTAGCTTTTATTCAATTTGTATGTGCTACCTTGTCTGTAGTGATTGTGGTGTTTATGTTGCTGCATTTGCTGAGTACATCATTCAAGGAAACAGTATTCCTGCAGCTATTGATATTGATGGGATACGAAATCGATATGGCATATTGCTATGGGATTATGGAGTGAAGAAACAAAGAGGACATCTAGCTAGTGATGATGAGTCTACTGGTAGATTGAAAGATCATACAAGAAAGGATAACAAGAAAAAGAGCAAGTCACAGTCCATTGTTGATGACCCGTGTTTGAAGGATGACAAGAAAAAGGGCAAGTTGCATGATGTTGGTGATGACAAGACTTTGAAGGATATCAAGAAAAATGGCAAGTCGAAGGGCTAGTTGAAGTAGTTCGTAATGGTTTAAAAGAAAATTAACATGTAGTTTTTAGATGGAAGTAGTTTGGTTCAGATATTGTCTATGGTTGGATACAATTGCATACTTATTATGATTTTTGTTTGGGATGTGTTTGAGCAATATGTTTGAAATGCTAATGTTGAATATTACTTTTAACTGCGACTTGTTGTGTAGTTTTCAGTTAATAGTGAAATTATAAAAATTTCAGATTTTGTGTAGTTTTAACTTTTCTACAGTTTTAGTTTTGTAATTTATACAGTTTACTATTCGATAGCTTTTGCCTTTTCCACAGATTTTGCAAAATTAGTTGGTGATGCTAAGTTGCTACAGGAAGTTTTGTGAATGATTTTTTGTGGCAGCCTAACTGTATATAAACTGTATATAAAATGTATAGCGATAGTCTATTTTGTATAAACTGTATAAAAATTGTATATAAAATGTATAGCGATAGTCTATTTTGTATAGTGATATATATCTGTATATTTTGGATAGTCACAGTCTATTGTATGTAAATTGTATAAATATACAATTTCTACTTGGTGGCAACTACCTGTATATAAACTGTATATAAACTGTATATTTTTGTATAGTAGCAGTCTTTTTTGTACATTGTCATCTATTTTGTATATTGTTTTTGTACAGTGACAACCATAATAGTATTTGGAATAAAACTTCCACCAATACTTTCATAATGACAAAAAGTAGCATCTTAATTCATACATCATAGAGAATCTGATTCCAAATCTCATTATTTTTCCAATTGTAATATTCAGAAGAAAAATTATTAGAAAATACTAAATCACTATAGCATCATCTACTAGTTATCTTGAGGATTCCTACATGTTCTTTTGTTATGTCCTTGTTTTCCACACAATCCACATTTAACAGTTTCAGTATACAATTATGCATAAAGTCCCTTGCGTCGCGACTTCGTCGGTCTTCCTGGTTTGCCCTTCACTATCGGTGGTAGGACCACATTATCTAACACCTCTGCTGGAAGGTCCCGTGAAGTTTCATCTGGAAATGGATTAACTGGCACTTCATATGTCTTCTTGAAGTATTCCTTGGTGTAATAGACAGAATAATATTTGTGTGCTTCCATGTGTGTGTACTCCAATACTGCCATAGCATGTGGACAAGGAATCTCATCCACTTGAAATCGTTTGCACGAGCATTCTCTTTTTTGCATGCAGACTATGTTCCGCCTTTGCTCAGCATCCATTACTACATATACATAATCGGTTGAAGGCCTCACCTAAATTTAAATAGATATCATTAGTAAAACTAAAACAGGGATATGATAAGTATTAATGTATTTTTGTCAAAGTATGTTACTCCGGCATATGAAGTAAGAGATGATAAAAGAATATTTACCGTCATCTTCTGTGACAAATAGCTATTTTCCTTCAGTACTTCATGATATTTTTTTCCTACGCCAATAAATGTACTCAATGCAGTCATTCTATTTGTATTATTCCATTCCATAACCAAATTCATCATGTAATCTAGCAAACTCGTGATTGGTAGCTCTCTCGACTCTCTGTTCCGTGCATTGAGTGATTCGGCAATATTTGAAGTCTTCACCATGGATCTATTCACGGTGGAATGCACTATAGACCACTTTTCATAACCAACTTCGAATAGGTAACCCCTTACCCTCTTATCTATGTTGTCCATATCTTGCATGAGGCGATTAAAATCTTCAATTTTGTATGCTCTAGCCATTGCAAAAAATACTTCCCTCAGCCGGTCATGGTTCTTCTTGAACTGCTTCTTTATGTTATTCCAAAGATGATAGATGCATACACAGTGAGATACCTCTGGATACACAATCGAAACACCCCTCAATATGCTTGCATGACGATCTGATACGATGCACATCCTTTCCCTTTCCCCAAAGCTTGTCTAAACATTTTGAAAAACCATTCCCAGGAAGCATCATTTTCAAAATCTACAACAGCGTATGCTAGTGGAAAAATTTTACCTGGTTAAGCAAATAAGAAAGCATCCACATGTTATTTTTGTTATACACAGATAAGAATTATTATACGAGTCTGCAACATATTCACCTGCTGCATTTTGTGCACTAGCTTGTTAACATTGTTCCTCTGTGTGATGATTTGAGGAATGTCCCATCTACTACTACAATAGGATAACAATATTTCCATCCTATGATTGACGCATTTAGAGCGACAAACACATACATGAATCGCCCGTCCATTATGTAACCTTGTGAAAGAACCAGGATTTGTCAAATTTATCATATACAAGTGACCCGGCAGTTTTTTATAAGATTCACGTGGTATCCCTCTTAGTAGTTCAAGCGCCTTTTCTTTTGTTCTATAAGCTTTTACATAACTCATATTAATCCCATATTGTTGTTTCATGTCACTCATGATGTCCACCGGAGTGTATATTGTTTTTGGATTGGCATATTTGTTGCAAATTATTTTTGCAATGGAAGACGATGTAGCATGACGTTGTGAAGACATTCTATTCATCTCTGGGCAAGTGTGAACATCATTGAACAATCTAACCTTGAATACATTTGATTTGTGTAGACTTGAAGATCTAAGACTCCATTTGCAACTTTCATCCATGCATGTAAGACAATACCTATTAAAATATAGTGTTATGATAATTCTTTTCTTCAGCTTTTTACACTTGTGTCTCAAATAAACAACCAGTATACATATGCAATCTCACTATACAATAATTATATATTTTTTTATACAAAACTGTATACATAAAATTACACTATACAAAAATTATACAATTTATACACACATTTGTACGCATAAATACAAAAATTATACATTTTCTTTACAAAAATGTATGCATAAAATTACACTATACAAAAATTATACATTTTTTATACACATTTGTATGCATAGATACAATAATTATATAATTTTTATACAAAACCGTATGCATAAAATTACACTATACAACAATTATATAATTTTTATACAAAACCGTATGCATAAAATTATAGAGAAGTGCAATCTCATAAGTAGAAATCATACCTTGTTGTAGATGATCTATCCACTATAAATTGACATTTTTCTCGTATTGCGTAGTGCTTCATTACACTAATGAGTGTATCTTTGTCCCAATACAACTGACCTTCTGCAATTTCTTCATGTTGTGGATTGTCTATTATACAATTTCCCTTCAATATCTCAATTTTGTCTTCCTTTACATGATTATCCATCATCTGAACAATATTAGTTCCGTGTACTTCTTCTACATTCTGACATTGTAAACCAACTGAAGTAGTTGCGACTAAGTTTCCAGCCGAAGTTGTTCCAAGTAAGTTGCCACCCAAGTATGAACTTGAATATGAGCATTCAGGACTTGAATATATAGTTTTCAATGTTATGCATAATGGATATTCAGTGATATCGAGGTTTTTCTTTTTCATCTCCATATACAAGCGGATGCTCATATCATTGTATATTAGAATTGGTATATAGCCATCCTTTACTGTATATTTTATCTCCATTGCACTTATAATTGGATCTCTACCCAATTGTTTGTATATCTCATCAACAAAATAATCATAGCTACAGTCCGAATTGATTAACACGCCATTAACAAGGAAATTAACAAATTTACTCTCACTTACCCATTCGCCACTGTGTTGAAGTAAAATTGGAATCATAGCTGGAACGGAAGTTCTAACAGTCACAATCTCCATAGACATTTGTTGATTTTGTATAAATATCACAATTTAAGAACGAAATCTCAACTGTATCAAGCTGTTGTAGGCAACAATTGTGCAAAAAATTTGAATTTCAGCGTGAATTTTTGGTAGCTTTCTCTGGGTTTAAACTTCATAAACCCTAGAAATTTTTTTCAGAAAAAGAATAATTGGGTGGCTTTTATAGTGTTTGGAGGTTGAAGAACTCATACTGAAACCGTGAATTTAGGATAGAAAATCGTTTTCTCCTTCTTTCCTTTTGGTTTTCGTTGAATCGTATAACTTTCAGCTTTTTTCACTTGCTATAATTTATTATTTTTTTAGGCTATTACTTGTAAGTGGTTATTCTGTGGCTATCAGCTGATATAAGTTTGACCCTAGTGGCTACAAATGAATTTTGCTCTTTAGCTTATGGGTCAACTTGGGTTGAGCCCAAGTTAACCCGTTATTTTTGATAACACATTATGACCCATCTAACAGCCCAAATACAACCCATAAAACTTACCAAAAATAAAGAATCTCAACCCAACTTATTTAGAAATTTACTTAGCAGCCCCAATTTTTTATTTTATTTTCTTTTGTTTTTCTACACCACCACCCACCTACCCTAACCCCCGTGCAAAACCCTCAGAAAAATTTTAACTTTTTTTTTGTTGTATTTTTAATTTTCTATTTTTTGTTTTTCCGCACCACCCAACACCCCCCCCCCCCCCCAAACCCCCTAAAAATATTTTACTTTTTTTTTTGTATTTTCACTTTTTTTTAATTTTATTTTTCTGCACCATCTTCCCCCACGCAAACCCCCTCAATTTTTTATTTACTTTTTATTCATAATTTTAATATTTTGTTCTCTGTTTTATAGTTTTTCATTTTTTGCACTATTCTCCCCCAACCCCACCCTTAAAATATTTGTTAACGTATATATTTTAAGGTAAAAGTTTTTTATGCAAGATGAGCATGGTTCTAAAATATGGGTCAAGTTGGGCGGGTTAGGTTGACCCATTATTTAGCTCATCTTAAACCAGCCCATCTTAACCCAAATATACTTATGCTGGGTTAGACAATAACTCATTTATTGACCTAACCCATCTTGATCCGCCCAAATTTAGCCCAACCCGCCCATTTACTACCATTAACACAAGGTATGTAGTTAGTAGGGTGGCGAGATAATTGCGTAATAGACGGAGACCATCATCTTAGAAGGGATCCAGCTACAACTAAGTTTGGTACCAAAAATATTTGGTTTAATCCAGGCGCGTACTCTTTCGGTTGCTCTTGTTTTGATTTGAATAGGTGGTCCCTGTACGACTCATTTGTTCTCAGGTCTTGACTTTCGTGCTCATGGATCAGGAACCACTTCCACCACATGTCACTATTTTGTTGTGACATGTGGTAAGGCCAAGTTTTACCAATATAAAATATAACTAAAGAATTTAAAGCCACAACTTATTCCTCGTGGCAAAACTTTACACTACCTTATCATGTCTAATTTATGAGATAGTCTACAACTCATGCCTCACAGGAAAATTTTAGATTAGAGCTTTGGAAACTACAACTTATTTTTCATGAACACACTTAGGCTACTTCATTATGTCTAACTTACGAGATACTCTATAATTCACACACTTGGCCAAATGTTGGCTCACTGTGATTTGCAGCAGATTCCTCCCATCCAACAACATAACGGATGTAAACTTCAACAGGGCCATCTTGACTTGGTGTTTTGTCACTCAGAAGGAGTTTGACACAGCTCAGATAATCGGAGATGAGATGATACTCCGGGGTCTACTGAAGACAAAGGGATTCTATTTTCCTTCATTAGTCACCACACCGTATTTGATGAGTAATACACCCACCTACCCAACCGACGGAGAGTTGCCACCAAAAGTGCCATTCGAAGCCTCTAGAATTAGGGTGTAACGAGGTGTCAGCGCAACAATTGACATTGATAATGAGGATGATGACCCTGTCCTTGTTGCCCCATCCAGGAGGTCCATAGACAGTGCTGGTCCTTCCATGCGCACACACTCTGGGGCTGGACTTTCAAGATCGCAGCTAACGAGAATATGTTACAATCTTTGGAGGAAGAGGTAGCGGATCTCCGCTCCTCAGTGGATGTCTTGCACGCAAGAATGGATGCAATGTCCAAAAGGCAATCCAGGACTGAGAGCCGATTCATGGCTTGGTTTCGAGCATTAGGGAGAGCATGCCATATTGACCCCAGCACTGTCTTCGACTCTGACTGAGTCTCATGGAAGTCTTCTAACCCCTTATTATGTTTATATGATATGGGGACTTGCCATAATTTTAAGTGTGGAGTGGGAAATTTACTCTGTTTGTATGTTGTATCTTGTATAATTGTAATGTAGTGTAACTTAGTGTTGTATACATTGGAGTAAGTCTATATTAGGATTACCCGACGTGGCCCAACGATGGACACTTGTCAACGGGTCTCTTGAGGATCAAAGTCGGAATTGCTTATAAAAAATTAATAATATAAAACCCAAAAACAAAAGTAGAGGACTCATCCTGATGACGGACTACTTGGACGGCACTCTTGAGGGAAATAGTCCATATAGATTTTCTATTTTTATTTTTCTCTTTTAGGTATTGTATTACCTCCCCCTTGATTTTTCTGTTGACCACGGTTTTTTTCCAAGGATTTTTCTTGAACCAGGTTAGGTAGATTTCTTTTTCTAGTTTTTAGGATTAGATGGGTGAAGGTGAGTAGGTAACCCCAAATGGAACACTTGCAAATAACTAAAAAGAACTTGAGAGTGTGATTTTTAAGCTTGGTTGTAGACTCATAATATATGCCTTAATTTCGCACAACTTGTCTTGCTTGAACACTCATATGATTATGTTGATGAACTGATTCGGAATGAGTTACATGCTAAGTGTGTGTGAGTTTTTACTTGCATTATATGCTTGCATATGATACCTATAACTTCCCCCGTGAGTTTGCAAAGCGAAATAGAAGTCGTTTAGTTTTAGAGATAATAAAGGCATTTCTTTGTGTAACTCTATAAAACTGTGAATTCACATGTATATAATTTCATAGTTAACCCATTTGAGCTTTAAGCCTGTTCGTTGATAACCCTATAATGATCTCAATAACTGTGTTGAATAGGCTAAATTTTTTAACCTTTACCTCTTAGAAGCACTTGAATTATTAAAGAAGATGCAAAAGTTAAAGTGTAGGGTAGTAGGGAGTTAGTGAAAAGGGGAATCAAGAATGAATGATTGAATTGATGAACTGGCAATGTATAGTAAATATCTATAAAAGAAAGAAAGGAAAAGAAGCCAGTTTCACATAAAGAAAAGTGGGGGCCACAAGTGAATAAAAATGTGGAATAGAGGTTGGGTTGAGCATAAAGGTGAGATAAAAAGGATGTGGGTATTAAAAGTGCTTAGGGAAGTTAGCCACTATATACAAATGTATCCTACCTGTCCCTTAGCCTACATTACAACCTTTAAAGACCTCTTGATCTTTTACTGAATGGCTCGATTAGTAGAGTATTACACTAAGGGCAAGCTTATGGTGTGTCTGTGTGGTATGTGAATGCTCTTTGCTGAGAGTGGATGAATTCTTTCTATATATAGTTCCTTGTTATTAAATTTTATGTGTGTGGAACTTCTCTTAGATTTTGTTAGTGTGAGGGCATGTGACTCAGGAAGAAAAAGTGAGTCTTCACTTCTGTTAGAGTAATTAGAGTGAGCAATAGTGTGTCTTGGTATGAGAGTTTGCAGTTGAGTGAGATTTTTGCACTGCTTAGGTTAATCATTTATAATAGCAAGTATGACATATTTTGGGGCAATACATTGAAAAGTTAGGCCTAAAAGTGTGATTAAATTTACTCGAGGATGAGCAAAGGTTTAAGTATGGGGTGTTGATAATAGGTGAATTTGACTATAATCACGCCTTAAATAATCACCTTCTTATGTTTTTTGATGATATATATGATGACAAAATGCTCTTATTAGTGTTTTTCATGATTTAGAAGTAACAAATGGTTAAGGAAGGCTAAGGAGCAATTTTGGAGTTAAAATTAGGAAAAAGAAGCTAAATATGCAAATTCCCATTGAAGCCATGTCCATGCAGCCTTTAGGATTCAGAGACACTATTTGGCCGCGGTTCTACCGAGACCGTGGCAGAATCACGGTGGAAGGCTGCTGCAGAATCTCAGAGTATCAGAGAGGGTGTTTGGCCGCGGTTCTACCGCGACCGCGACAGAACCGCGGCAGGAGACGTAAACTGGAGGGACCAAAGTGTCAAACACGGGACTTTTAGACCTAAATCCTATGTAAAACATTAGGATTCACCCAAATGAGGCATGTATTGATTTTTAGAGTACTTTTGCAAGGAAACATATTGTGGGAGATTTCTCCAAACATCTTCCTTCTTTTCTTTTAAATTTTTATTATGAATTATATTCTATCTTTTGTTTCCATAGTTATGAGTAGCTAAATTCTTATCTAAGGTTTTGATGGAACCTATTGAGTGATGAACTTCTGATTTATGTGAATACAAATTGTTAGTTAATCTCTATTTGTTCAACTTCATATTTGTTGTAGTTAATTGACAGGATCCTCAATTAGCCATGCCTATTTAGTGTGCATAACTTGAAAAAGAGTGCATATTTAGGTTATTGTTGAACAACATCACTCCTAGATTATTAGAGGAATCTATAATTGCGGGTTTAAAGGTGAGATTAGGGATAACGAAACCTTGGGTGTAATCTAAAGTGAACTATGTTAATTAAAGTAAGCTAGTGTAACTCAGGAGAGTGCAATAGTAAATTATTGTGATTACTCGGGAGAGATTTACGGTAAGATTAGAGTTCATGATTGATAGAGAGATATTGGTAAATTTATGTGAGCATAAACAGAAGGGATTCCATCAATAGTGGAAATCATTACCTTAGGTCTTTCTCATTATTGTTTACAACATATTTAGTATTTTACAGTTATTTAGTTTTCTTCAAAAGTAGTTACTAAAGAACACTCAACAGAGAATTGAATATTTAGGAAGTTGATTCTGAAGAGTTAGTGTGTTTGAAGATAGTAGTTGATAGGTTAACTCTCTAAGGATTCGACCCCGAGCATAATATTTTGGTTATATTTGTTGCGACCGTATTGTCCTTTTATAAGGTGTATAGTTGGGCGTGATCAGCAACACTTTACGTTATTTCCTTGTGTATAAGTTATGGATACTCTATAACTCCTGCCTTAAATTGTAGCTTATAATTTCCCCATCCTATATTTCTTTACCTGAATGTTGCTTATCATTTCCTATTGTAGTACTCCGTGCGCGTTAGAAATCCAACTTGTTTACCAGTTTGTTCTAACACACGCTAAAGTTTATTCGATTCCTAAGATTTAAGTGTTTGGGTAAGATTAAAGAGCGATTGGAGCTTCTCACTAGTGCCTAACACTGTTAAAACATTACTTTAAAAGGTATTGATAATTATGATTATGATCGTTCCGTTGCAGTTTTGTGAACATATTTCTTCTTTGATCCATTCAAAAAAGAATGAACAATTTCTAAATTCGAAAATAATTTAGCTTAAACTTTCAATTATATCCTTAATGAGAAGCCTTTATAACCATACAAGCAGTGGCGAAGCCAGGAAATTCAATAAGGGTGTTCAAACACTTGCTATTGGACTATGTAAGGGTGTTCAAAGTCTATTTTTAATCAATAACAAATAATATTTTACCTTATACGGAGTATAATTTTCCGGCGAAGGGTGGTCAACTAATGCATGTAGCTTCGCCCCTGCATACAAGTTATACTTTGGACCCCCTTTTTGACTTGTTTAGGACCACAAATTCAAAAAGTCTTCATTTTTTCTTAAACTCCGTCCCGGTCAAACAAGTTTACATATAGTGGAATGGAGGGAGTATTATTATTGTTATTGTCAGAGGTGACGCCATGATTTTAACTTTATGAGTTTTGAATTTTAAAACGATGAACTTTAACGCTAATAATTGGGTTCTAAATTAAACATTTATACATACTTAATGATTTCTTTTAACACAAATAAATTATGTGACCAAAAGCTATTAGATTCGACCGTTAAACTGACTTTTAGCTCCACCCCTGGTTATTGTTATAGTTAGGGGTGTACATGGACCGAGTTGGTTCGGTTTTTATCAAAACCAAATCAAACCAATTATATCGGTTTGGATTGGTTCGGTTTTGTCGGGTTTTCGGATTTTCAGGTTTTTAATTACATGAATATTATTTCAATCATACGTTATTAAAATTATAGATAAAGCTTTAATAAGCGAATATATGTATAGTCAATATGGAAAAAAATTTACAAACATATGATCTATTAAAAGATTTTATGGGAGAAATTCTTTAGTAACACATGATAGTTATTTTCTTAGTCGTCTAACAATAATTTTTCGTTAATTTAAACTTTCAAGGTTAATACATGAGAGGATCTCAAATATTTCTACATTTTCTAAAGAAAAATCACTACAAATTCTTAAAAATATAAATAAAATCTATATATTTATATGTCGGTTTGGTTCGGGTTTTTTTACTCAATACCAAACCAAGTCAAACCAAACCTAGTCGGGTTTTTCGATCGGTTTGGTTTGGTTTTTCGGTTTGGTGCGGTTTTTCGGTTCGGTTTGAACACCCCTAGTCATAGTCATAGATCGCTATTATTATCATTTTCATCAGTCATTCACATTAGTTTTTTCTGTTAAATCATTTTAAACGGTCTATATTGCCACTGACAAAAAAGTTCATAAAAACTTAGGCATATGCTTTTACTTTGTACGCGAATTTGCTATCAACTGATTCAACCAAAAAAGAAAAAACTAAACATGAAGCAGAGGCGGTTGGGCGGATCCAACCTATTACTACTGAGTTCCCCTGAATCTAGTAACTTTTGCATATAAACTGTATATGTATTAAAAAACTCACTAAATATCCATAAATATTTGATTTTGAGTATAGTTACTTATTATATATTTGCTTACGATCACTATAGGAACCCTAGAACTTTAAATCTTGGATAAGCTTCTATGAAGGATAGAATTTAGAATCTTAATGTAGTTTTGAAAATAGTTAAAGTTCCCATAGAAAGCAACGATTGGGCAAGGGACAATGAGACTGCCGACCGGCGCGCGCTCTAACTGCATATTTTTCATCGTAGATTAAATAATTACAAGAGCAATGAAAACAAAAGTCGGCCACAGTAATCTCACGGAATAGCTATAACAGAAAGGAATTCAATAGCTCTATATAAAGATGGTAGTACATCACTCATTTGACTGAATATATAGTTTGAGATATCTCTTCATTGACCGCCATGGCTCATACAATAATAAGTGTTCCCTTGATGATTTTGGCACTTTTCCTTAGCATAATAGTTGCTGCCAATGGAGATTTAACAACCAGTTTTAGTACTATTTCTACTTTGACAAAAAGGAACATGCATGAAATAGAGAGACTTACAAATATGCTGATGGGAATGGGGAGTCGCAGAAGGCTACAACAGCAATGTTTCTGTCAGTATTGTGGCACACCTACCTGTACCTGTGGTGCCTTTTGTAGTACTTACTTTTGCTGCATGTAAAACCTCTAGCACAAGAGGAGAATAAATTTCCTACCTATTTGAGTCTTAAAATAAGTGTAATCACTTCACTCGTGTATATTTTATTACTCCTTTTTTTTCCCTCTCATTATGTTCCTTATTTTGATTTATTGTTCTATTCTTTCATGGCTAATAACAACATCATGACAACAATGAAGACCAAAATTTTAATTTTTCTTTTTCGTGTTCAGTTTAAAAGATGATATTCCCGTATGATAATTTTTTTGTCATTGTGACAGTCAAATTTTTTAAAAAAGAACTGTATATTTTCAAAAAGAAAGGAAAAAATGGTAGTTTAAGTTTATGTTATAATTAGTTAAGTGTAATGTCCAATAAAAGATGATATTTGTACATATAATCAATTTTAAAAATAAATTTTTTGCTAATACAAAGATAAGAATAAACCAATAAAATATAGAATTGAGGAAAAAGTACCAATCTAAAGTAATTTTTTTAATGGAATAGTGCTGTAAATGGAGCTCAACGCCTTTTAATGGTGGCTTTGTCATCTTGGGGAGAAGAAAAGAAATAAAAGAAACGACTAAGAAAAAGAGAAAGATTAGTTAGTAAATTTTTGACTTCTCACTTTCTCTAAGAGAGTAAACAATACTAGAATTTCGGAAAAAAGCAACCAAAACATAGCCACCAATGTTAGTCTGTCAGAAAAAGCGACCAACATTGGTCAGCAAGATGGAGAAAATAACTAAATAATTATTCGAAAACTAGCGACCAAGGTTGGTCACTACTTGGTCGTTGCTTTGGTCAAAATGTTGATCGAACTGGTCAGATGTGACGATCCAAAGGGTCATCACCTGTTTTCTCTTTCATTCCGTGCTTTCTAGGCCTTGAAAACCTCATTTTACTTGCCTCGATTTACGTGTGCAGTCCGGGCACGTAGCCGGAAATCTTAAATATGAATTATGTGTAAAAATTGATGAATTTTGATATTAATATGATTAAAGTTGAATTTGGTCAATATTTTGGGTAAACGGACCCGGACCCATGATTTGACGATCCCGGAGGATCCGTAGAAAAATATGGGATTCAGACGTATGCCCGAAATCGAAATTTGAGGTCCTAAGCCCGAGAAATGAGAAATTATTTTTCTAAAATTTATATGGAAATTTGAAATGAAAATGGATTAGAAAATATTGGTATCGGGCTCGGGCTCGTATTTTGGTTCCGGCACACGTTGCAGGTCTTATATATGGTTTAAGCACTCATTCCATGTAGCCGTCCATCTCGTTATCATCAAATTTGAGCAAGACAACCTCCAATATGACACCAACATTGATTGTAGCACTTGTATAATCAACAATAACATCGGTCACCAAGTCCACAAAAGAACACACATTATTGTTATTTGGTTGCCGTATGGATTTGCACACATGGTATACCACTTTTTCTGTACCAACCCGGAATGTAAGTTCTTCGGCTTCAACATCACAAAGATCATTCCCCATAGCAAAGAAAGGTCTCCCAAGAATAATCAACACGTCAAAATGCTTCTTGCTTGCAATCATCTTGTTTAATTTTGCCTATTACTATTTGACAAAGCCATGCTTAGATCTGTCTGAATGGTAGGTTTGTCAAGTGCGCGTTATTTTTATTATTTTGGCTAATCTGATGGTTTGGGCTTGTTCTCAGCTGGATTTTTCCTGGTACAATATGCTCACCTATGGCAAGAACATTTGGATAGACTGGTTAATCTTTTCTCTTATGGAAAGCTTAAGGTTGGTATATCTGCCAGAACACATTTCTAACCTATTTACTGCCATTATTTGAAAAGTTGAGGCGGATAAAAACTGATTTTATTCTAAGAGTGATTTGGTCAATAAGAGTAACAATTTGCTGTGTATTTGTGTTTTGAAGATTGCAATAGATCCCAAACAGTTTGTTGGCCTACATTCAGTTGCTGGTGCTGTTGAGTACCTTCACTCTGGTAACAGTACTGGCAAGGTATGAGAGAAGGGTGTTTAGTTATTTGTGTCTTGTTTTCAATTTGGTTTTAGCATTTCAGTAGTTCTTATGATAAGCTTTTCTGATGTGGAAAAACATGTAGGTTGTTGTTTGCATTGCCCCGACATATGCTCAACAACTTGCAAAGCTTTAGGTACGTAAGGAGACAACTATATCAGAGTCCAATGACAAACAGGAATTGTGAAATTATAAGGTAGCTCTGCTATTGTGTAAGGTGTTCTGTACACAAACAGGAATTGTGATATTCGTTGTGTAAAAATAGCAACCGAATACGTTTTAGGTTACAGCATATTGTTTCTGCCTGTTAAATTTGAAAATGGATAAAAATTCAACAGCTTGCCAGCTTTAAATTTTCGATCGTCCTTTTATGTTTACGTTTATCAATCATTACTATGCTTGTAAGATGATTTCATCAGTTAACATGCTATTCCGTCATGGGAATTTCTGACAAAATCAAAGACGCGCCATAAACTAACCACTGCTAGATAAACACCATACTACACGTGGGTTTGTTGTTGCAATGCAGACAAAACATAACTACTGATAATATATCACGTAAACTGGAAGGATGAAAAAACTGCTGCACCATACCAATCGCAAGGTTTAGTTTTGGCACAGACGGATGGTCCCAAAAGCTATGGTCAGGAGGAATGCATTTTGTTCCCTGCCAATCACACGAAAGAGAACATTAGTGCATTCAGGTGCAAATTCTCAAAGATGATCAAGGAATGCATTTTGTTTTCGTTTCTTCTCTCCTTTTTTCTTCATCCTGAACTAGATTTTAGCTATTTTAGGTGTGAACAACAGTTGCCTTTATCTTCTTTGATTTTTAATTCTTTGTCTAAATCTAATGACTGGCTGGCGGCAGCTAGAAATCAAATGTCTCCTCAAAAATCATCTTGAGTTTGACTTATCAAATTCCTAAAGAAGTAAAACTTATCAAATGGTAAAACAGGAGTTATCCTGAACAACTTGAGCTTGTTTGGCTCTGCTTTAACAAATGGTACTTTTCTTATATGGTTTAGCACGCATAGTTTTAGATAAATCAACACCAATTTGTTAAAGTAGTTAGAGGTCTTTTGACATCTTGTATTAATGTTATCAAGTCTTTGGACATTCATATGATGGCTAACTAAAATTGTGGAGCCTAAAAAATTGCTCGATATGTGCCTGTAAACCACGTTCAACTACAGTCAAAACTGTAAAATTCACAGTTCTTGCAGCAAAAAGCTGTTGAAATGGAGCTGCTTACTTGATTTCATTTCACGTTCCACCAATCTCAATAAATATTTTGCGTCTCTAATCTTCTGCTTGATTAACTCTTATGATGTAAACCTGAAATATATTTCAGATGTATTCATAAATTCATCTAATTATTGAGGAGGATGCAATGGTATATAGTATTTCCAATTCAGTGTAGTTTACCTTAAATTTTGTTGGCTCAATCAACTGAAAAACTAGTGCATCACCATCAACTAATTCATGATCAATGGCGAAACCCCTCCATCCACCACTCAGTCCCCTCTTTAATCCAAGGTATTTTGTCTCAAACTCATCTTCATTTTCGTCAATCAAGGTGATAAATTCATCACGTTTAGGGAGGTGTGTGTTGCAAAAATGAACAGGCAAACCCTAAAAAGTACCACACCAAAAATCAATAAACTATGACCAAAACTGTAACATAAATTTTTTAAGAGTTCTTTAAGTTTTAGGAAACAACTCTAAGTGAGGAATTTTCTAACTTCTCAAGGAATACCAATACACAAGCTTATCATCTTTCTTTCACTTACCAGCCAAAAGCCACCAGTAACATGTGATTGGAGCATAGGTTTCACAAAACTTGGGAAATCAGCATCTATCTCTGATTGTAATTGCTCTGCTCTTTCTATAGCATACCGTCTATCTTCGTCATCAGCATACACCCGGTTTAACAAATCTCTTCTCTTATAGCTATAAACCAGACAGTCAAAGTGTCAGGCATAGATTATCTGAAAATGCATCACTCAGTGGTCAAGTAAAAAAGGAAAATATTTATTTACGAGTCAAACCTCCTTGGCTTTCCCAAAGGTTCAATAGGGACCTATCAGAATCAAGAAATACATATATCAATGACCTTGACCACATGTTATGAGTAGCGGAGCAAGAATTTTCACTATGGGGCGTCAAAATTTTAAAGAAGTAAATACACGAGGAAGTCAAAGGGATTCAATCCATAATATATAATTTTTACCTATCTAAACAGTGTATTTTTCGGCAAAGGGGTGTCGGTTTGGAACTACATAGCTCCGCCACCCTTTTGGAACTACATAGCTCCGCCACCCTTTTGGAACTACATAGCTCCGCCGCCCTTTTGGAGCTACGTAGCTCCGCCGCCCTTTTGGAGCTAAGTAGCTCCGCTGCTGTATGATATATTACCAATTAGAAGGAAAGTAAAAATAAAATATACTGAATAGAAAGTGGCACAGTATTATTGAATACTATATAGCTGGAATATTACTAGAGAAGAAAACCAGATCAATCAGAAATTCATAAACATCCAATATGCATCAGATGTTGAAAAGAGATACAAACGTCTTAGAACAAAAGAATATTTTACAATTAGGTCATCTAACATGTGAAAGTAGGTAAATCTATTTCTTATTGGTTAGTCATCCAGAATAAATGATAAGTAGTCCGCTATAATAGGTTAAAATACACTAATGGTGTAAAAAATCATTATACTGTCAGTTTATAACACAAATCCTAAACTTAATACTAGTATCTTAAGGGCGTTTGCGATATGGCTATGGCTGGCAATTCAGCAAAATTCTCTCGGTATGCTAAGATGATTTCTACCATAAAAAAACGAAGAAGAAAAAAAGACAAAAATCCCATAACATTCAAGTTCAAAAACTCCAAGCAGAGGAGTTGGTAAGTGACAACACTGTTGATCTAATAGGTGGGGAAAATAAAATCAAACAAAGGAAAGTATATAGTACTCCTGGTAAGATACAGAAATGAAATAGCTTACATCTTTGTAGTTGGGAGGAGGCTTATCCGCAACACGATTGGACCTTCTCACAGCTGAGCGATCTATCTCCTGCTTAACCCTAGGCTTCACCTTCTTCATCTACCAGATCGCCGAGAAATCAATCAATCAACTATTCCTCAATTCTAAACTAGGTTATATAAATTATCAATATTCAATTTACTCTATTGGACACACAGTTAAAATAAAATAGACAGAGAGAAAGAGAGGCGTACGGGAGAAGGCTTAGGACTGGTAGCCGTACGAACAGCTTGAACAAGCTTGCCGAGATTGAGCTCTTCCATTCTCTTCTTGTTCTCTTCTAATCTTTTCAAACGACTTTCTTCATATGCTAACATCTTCTTCTTTGATTCCACCATTTTTTTTCTTTAGGAAACAGCAACAAGGCCACGATGAAGAAAACCCTAAAGGAGAAATAAACAGAAGAGAGAGAAAGTTCGGATGAAGAAGAAGATGATCGTACAAACAATCTACAGAAGACCGTGTAGGTCCTCGATATATGGAGAATGCTCTGTTCTGTTTTGGCTCCACTTCGGATTTTTTGAATTTCAAATGCAACTCACCTACTCTCATTACCCCATCTCGGCCCCCCACCCCCTAACCTAATCCCCACCCACGCGCACACCACATAGTACGAAGTGCGTACTTATTAAACTCTCTGCAATTTTTAGTTTTAAAAAAAATCTTTTACATTTTTTTCACAATTCATAAAGTTTAAGGCGTCCTATGGTATTATAGATGAGCAAAAATAATCTTGGTGTTATAAATAGTATTCTATGTATTGTGAATATCTATATTTAAAGAGATTCTAGAGTTTATTACTTGATGGTTAAGTTATCATCTCCCTATAAATAGAGGGTTCGATTACATTGTAATTCATCCCAAAATTCAATAAGAGTTTTCTCTCTCTTTCTCAGTAATATTGCTCTTATTCTTTTATTATTTTATAACACGTTATCAGCACGAGACTCTAATCAATTGAGTAGAAGTTTTGGGATTGAACACAATGGTTGTCAATTGCTCCATGAACTTCCTTTATGATTAAATTTTAGATTTAAGGTAAGTATTTTACTTTTCTCTTTCAAATTCTTGAAATTCTATTTAAATACAAGCAAAGATGATAAATTTTGATTACAACTCTAATGAAGTTTGAAAGAAATTATAACCACCCAAAGTGGTAAAATTTCTATGTCTTGCCATGATTAAATTCATGTATTGATTGTGGGCAAAGAATTAAAAATCCGTCCCATTGAATTTGCTGCATTCTCATTCCCTTTAGAGAGTATGATAGCAGTATATGATAAGTCTGAAAGAAGACAAATTTATTACCATGAATAATCAATGGATGTGGACGTGACAATAAACGAATTATATCTCATCATTGTGGTAATGAGAACAATAAGGATTCTCAAAATAATCCTTCACTATGTGAAAGTAATATTTGTCATCGATTTGACATGAGATTTTATAAAGCACATATAGATAATTATGGTCCACTCATGATATGAACGTGATAGTGGTAGCGAATATACCACACTCACCTCTAGAAGGTTTTGAGATGATATAAGAAATAATATCATTATTATGGCATAAATGGTCATTGGTTACGTACGTATTGTACGCCAAAATATTTTGGCAATGTGATTATTAAAAGACAAAAATAATGCAAGAAACATATCCTGCATATAATTTTGGTCAGGACCATAGTGGTATAAGTTTCTCTTTAAAAGAGATATTCACCATATGGGTGTTGATGATTATGTGGCACTACAAATTAATTGAGAGCTCCGGAAGAGCCAATTACCACTATTTTGGAGAAACACAATTGATTACCAATAAGGTATTGTATTGTAGTAAGTCTCAAAGAAACATATTCAGTTTCCAAAGTATTCGCGAAAACGGTTGATTATATTGAGACTATAATTAAAGGAAAGATTTAATATCTTCTATTACTACAACTTGTAGCGGGGTAATATGTATATAAAAAGCTACCTGCTTTATCTCCAATTTGTACTACATAAACAAAAGAATACCATAATGAAATAGATATTTTATTGATATAAAACCCATATCACAATAAATTTGGAGTTTATTCATAATTGCACACATCATGGTGTAAATCTGAAGTTTATCAATATTGATAATTTATTCAGTTGGCATATTTGGTTTAGCCATATCAATTTAAGTATGATGTGCAAAACTAATAGAGAATTCACATGGGTAAATATTAAAGAACCAGAAAGTTCTTTACGAATTTTCTTGTATTTCTTGTTCTCATTAATTAATAGACCAATAAAAATTGGGATTGAATCCCATGAATGTTGGAAATATCAAAGGTGAATATGAGCTCATTCACCTGCCATGTATGCCACATAAGATGTATCTATGAGATGGTTACATGTGCGATTATTATTAACCCGCAACACGGTGTTTGCGAGGTAACGTACTCAATAATTTAATTTAAAGCACAATTTTCAGATTTTTTTATTCAAGAAGTTCATATTGATAAGTTGGTCTACATCACAGCTGGTTAAGCAAAATAATTTATTGAGTGCCTCCACTTAATAGCTAAATATTGCTTATAAGAATAAAGTTATATATACAATTTGATATATACGAAAGTATATTGCATTCTCCCCTCACAAGTGGTTCCAGGTCAGGAACCAAATAATTTCATTTTATATTATTGATGTGCGGTGTATATTTTTATTAACACCATAATACACAAAGATGAATTTCCAAAGTTGAGGAAGCAAGTTAGTTTTTCTAACACGAGGGGCAGACAAGATATAATAGTTGAGAAAAAGTTACATAAAATGAATTATCATTTATACATTTGGATCCTCGAATAAGATAATATAAACTTGAAGTTCATAAAAGGATAATTCATGTGCAATTTATTGTAAAGCATGCCAGACGCATTTGCTGACCCAAAGAAAGTAACTATATTCTCATTGCAAATGCTCCTATAAAGTTCTAGAAGGACAAAGTCTATAGTAAGCTTAAAGCTTATAGATAATTGGTTTCAAATAAACGTCTTGATAAAGAAGAAGAGCAAATGATCATAATAAAGGAGGCAAGTGATCTAGACGATCACATTACATAACACTTCATAATATCTCATGAGAGATTCAGGTACCTGAACATATGAGTGAAGAGATCTCTTTGTTATGTCATTATGAAAATATATTGAAACTGATATAAAATCTTTGTCGAAGTTAGGCACACCAGGTTAGATAGGGTCAGGAATGAAGTTATTCGGGAAATGGTAGGGGTAGCCCCAATGGATGAGAAGCTGCGAGAAGCGAGACTCAAGTGGTTTGGGCATGTGCGGAGGAGAAGCCCCGATGCACCGGTGAGGAGTTGCGAGCGGCTGTCGGTAGTTGGCGCGAGTCGTGGCGAGGGAGGCCCAAGAGGTATTGAGAGGAGCTGATTAAGCGGGACATGACTATTATGCGGATTTCCGAGGACATGTCTCTTGATAGAAAAGTCTGGAGATCTAGTATCAAGGTGGTAGGTTAGGGGCTTCTATTATTTCGCGGGATAGGGATGGGTTGGGGGAGGGGGGGAAGGTTCCCGATAGGTTAATATCTCTGTGAGTACTCCTAGAATTACTAATGCCTTTTGTTCATGTCGTTGCTTTGTTTACTTTGCCCTTTTATATGTCAGTTTTTGTGGTTTATTCTGGAGTCACTAATGCTTTTCCTTTGTTTTGTTTTTGTTTTTTTTCCTTTTCTCGATCTTTCGCCGAGGGTCGATTGGAAACAACCTCTCTGCCTATCGAGTAGGGGTAAGGCATGCGTACATATTACCCTCCCCAGACCCCACCCTGTGGGACAATACTGGGTAGTTGTAGTTGTTGTTGTTGTTGTATAACATTACCTTATTTGCTACCTCATCCATGAAATTTCCTTTCCGTCTTGCATCTAATGTTGCTAATCACGCTTAAAAATATGAAATGTGGTTTTTGCATGTGATTCTTTAAGAGAAAGAACCTTATTTATTTGATTTTTCAATTTTTATATGTACTTGACTAGTTTTGGTAAATCTATGTTTAATGGCTAAAGATTTGTAAGTTAAAACTTATTTGGAACATTTGTGTAAGTTTCCTTCACTTATCCCAACCGCTTAACTTCATAGAATCAGATTACGATCGCATCATTATGCATTAGTGGGAGAAAAGTTCTTTCGAGAAAAAAAAATGTGAAGTTTTAAGTCATTTTAAGAGGCGCAATGGTATAGGATGTTTCTCAATGAACAAGACAGTACAAAACTTTTCCGTACAATCATGTTTTATTTATCATAAAAAATAGAGAATCTTAAAGTAAAAACCTCCGCCTAGATAGTACTTAAAGCGATTAAAGTTGCCTCAAAACTTTTTCAGCAGCAGCTATTGTCTGTTGGATATCCTCTGCAGTGTGCGCTAAGCTAGTAAATCCAGCCTCAAACTGGGATGGCGCAAGATAGACACCTTCCTCCAGCATTCCTCTATAAAATTTTGCAAATTTAGCAGTATCACTCTTCTTTGCATCCGAAAAGTTATGAACTGGTCCATGTGTGAAAAAGAAGCCAAACATTCCGCTTATATACCCACCACACATTGCATGACCAGTCTTCTTTCCAGCATCCAGTATTCCCTGAATAAGTTCACTGGTGATCTTGTCCAAGTGTTCATATGCTCCCGGTTGCTTTAACCGCTTAAGTGTGTGAATACCAGCAGTCATAGCCAGTGGGTTCCCGCTTAGGGTCCCAGCCTGATACATTGGTCCTGCTGGTGCCACCATCTGCATAATATCCCTCCTTCCTCCATAGGCACCTACTGGCAAGCCACCGCCGATCACCTTCCCAAGTGTTGTCAAATCAGGAGTTATTCCAAAATACTCCTGAGCGCCACCATATGCCAACCTAAATCCTGTCATAACTTCATCAAAAATAAGTAGAGCGCCATTTTCTTTGGTAATATCGCGAAGGACATCTAGAAATTCCAGTTTGGGTGGAATAAAGCCAGAATTCCCAACGACGGGCTCAAGTATTATAGCTGCAATTTCTCCTTTGTTGTCATCAAAGAGGCTCTTAATAGCAGCAATATCATTGTAGGGGGCTGTCAGAGTATCATGTGTGGCTGCCTTGGGAACTCCAGGGGAGTCAGGTAGTCCTAGAGTGGCAACTCCACTGCCTGCTTTAACAAGAAATGGATCGGCATGACCATGGTAGCAACCCTCAAACTTTATAATCTTTGACCGGCCAGTAAAAGCACGAGCCAACCGTAGAACCCCCATGCATGCCTCCGTGCCAGAGTTGACGAAACGAACCATTTCAATACTAGGAACAGCAGAAATAACCATCTCTGCCAGAGTATTTTCGAGGAGGCATGGAGCACCAAAACTTGTTCCTTTCTTCATTGTCTCAGCCAAGGCTGCTAGCACCTGCAAGTAAAGTAACTAAAGATTTACTGCCTAAAAAAAATGGAGAAAAGCATTAATAACTTTCACTCTTTTCCTCTTCTGCTGCCCTTCCTAGCTGACAATGAATACAGGACCTAAACCATGTTTATAGTTAACAAATGTGCCTCAACAAAGTTCAGTAGAGACCAGTTACATGCTCCATTCCTCTTAAAAGTTGTCACCAGTTGCATAGATATTTTGAACAAATCAATGTTTTCAGGTTCTATTCAAGTCTGGACTGTATGGATTCAATCAGCTAGTTAGCTCAAGCTCTAAACTGAATTGCTTCAACTTAACTGGCCTCATAGGTCTTTGTTTTTTCGCACCTATAGCAAGACCGATCAATAACATGACACAGACTTCTGTGAAAGAAATTAATAGAGAG